>ONZH01008966.1:0-113190 GCA_900303285.1 Rhinella marina
ATACGTACTAGCACTCGTAATACAGTCTGTAGTGCAAGATATAAGTACTAGCACTGGTAATACATTCTATAGTGCAGGATATAAGTACTAGCACTGGTAATACAGTCTATAGTGCAGGATATAAGTACTAGCACTGGTAATACAGTCTATAGTGCAGGATATAAGTACTAGCACTGGTCATACAGTCTGTGGTGCAGAAAGGAGAATGTTTTCCATTGCTGTAGTTTAAATGTCTCAATGGAAAGTCTGGAAGCCCAGAGAAAATGCAGAGTGTGAGGCTCCAAATATAGCAGCTTATGTGTGAAGATGAATACGATTTAAATAGAAAAGAACATGATCTGGAGGAACAGAAAACAAAGGTGTAAACTGACATCATCTCCTTATGGGATATTTTTGAAGTGGATCTGCCACCTTAAAGGGGACCTAAACCTTTGCTAAGTCCACATGGTGCAGCAGTGCTTCTCCGAGATCTCTGCACCTTCGGGTTCGTTGGCTTTGACCGGCTGTGGATGCGGCATACAGATCCACGGAAGTATATAGGATCTGTACTCTGCACACCGGAAAGCCGAGCAGAGGCATGAAACCCGAAGAGGACCAAAAGCACCATTGCTCCTTCGGAGTTTCAGCAAAGGTTTAGGTTCCCTTCAAATGGCTTCACATCATTTATTTAATTATGACCACTAAATGTTCATTACCTAAAATAACAAATCCACTCACCTACTCCCCGCTACTCAGTTCCAGTAGGCTCTGCGAGTATCTGTTTAGCTATGATTATGGAACCCAGCCTGGAAGGGGTCATATACACCGCTGCTAAAGTAGACACCTCACTGCTGAGACCAGTGATTGGCTTCAGAGGCACATGTGACCCCATCTGGAAGTTTTTGAGAAGTGGTAATTTTTGAAAAAGTGGTGGACCCTTGGTTGACAGAAAGTTTCTTTTCAAACTGGTTTAGAAAACCTATTATTCTACCTTGTCTCTCATCCTAGAGGACCCAACATGTCCATGTATTACATGGACAGCTCATTGATATCATTGGACACTGTGTAATACTTAAAGCCTCCTGTGAAGGCGCTGCAGGGAAATGACTCACTTACTGCTGATTTTCCAGTCGTCTAATTTGAACTGTTATACGTCTGTATCAGCTGAGGACACACCAGCTTTGTACTGTTATGTTTATTGCATGCTGTTATATCTCACCGCAACAGCACAATGTATTGTATGCCATGTAATGTGATGTTATACCTTTACGCTGCTGTGAGTCGACAGCAAGGTAACCAGATATGTAAATGCACTACTGTAGGTAGAGACACCCTGACCACTGAGAACTAGTTATGCTGTATATTAGAGACCAGGGGCGTAACTACCATAGTGGCAGACCATGCGACTGCTATGGGGCCCAGGGCAAGAGGGCGCCAAGTCTTAGTTGGGATTATCTCCTCTTCTACTGGAGGTGAAAACTTGGTCAGGACTCTACCCTCTAAAGGAACAACTTTTAGCAAATGAGGCAGTGGAAAAATTGGCCCAGGGGTCATTAAAAAAGGTTTAGCCAGAAACCCTTCTGTCCTGTGTGGGGGGCCTGGTTTGATCCTTGCTATGGGGCCCTTACTTCTCTATGTACGCCACTGTTAGAGACTGCTAATATCAGAAGTAATCTGTGTCACCGAAGTGACACTCTGGGAGTCATAACCCCTCTTGCAAGAAGTGATTGCCTATGTGCATGTTATAGACATCACTGTGGTTATGCTGCCTTAGTGGCCAATTTAGTTACCGCTATTGGATAACTCATTGTTATGTCAACAGGACCTTTTTGGTCACATGCTTTAATGTGCAGGTCCTCACGTTAAGGGAAAAGCTTGTGTTGTGTGAGAGGATAAATAGTAAAAACCCATCAGACCTTGTGTCAGTAGTATGCAGGTAGATGAAAAGTGTGTGCTGGGGAGGAGCTGCTGCTGAAGACAGAACCAGCTGTACTCCTGCATTTTAGTCAGCTAGCAAGTGGAGGTGTGAGGCACTAGTCATTAGGGGGACAAAACCTCAGCGCACAGATTAGAACCACTGCGCAACTGAGCAGTGTAGTGAAGCAGGAATTGCAGAATTGCACTTCCTAACTTCTGCACCCTGAATCAGATCGATAGGGATCCCAACGGGATCCTGTACATTTTTATTGGAGTTCCCCTTTAAGTTCTTCACATATACTTTAAATATAAAATTTTAGCTGTCTACAGATCATCGCACTGTGAAATTTTTCTGTAATATTTAAATGTCACTTTAAAAGTGGAGTCAGGAAGCCACAGACAGGGAATTGATGTGGGACATTATCTCTTTTTTCATCTGACATATAGAGTTTCAATCAGAATTTCATTTGGGAATGTAACCAATTACCAGGATATTAGGCTGGGGAAGTAAGTAGGTCAGCCCTTGTCGTACATCCTCCTGATATCATCCTTCTTATGTCACATTAATATGAATCCTCCCTTTTACTTCCAAACTCCTGTGTCTGACACTAGAAATCTGTAGGAAAAAAGGAAAAGACCTTTAAAGGGTTCTCCACTCTTGACAATCCCTTTTTGTTAGATGGTTCACATGACAATAAGCTGATCACAGGGTGTACTGCTGCTGGGTCCTCCAGAGATCAGCTGTAGTCTGTGAGCCACCTGGCTGCGCTTGGTTTTTACCTGCAGCACCACCGCAGGTTAGATGAAGCATTGCACGGTTCCTTTATAAATCAATGGATTGTCTGTGTAATGCTCTTTGTATTCTACAGATAAAGTTGCAAAGCATTTTAATGCACCTGGTGTAGACTTTCACTGTTGAAGCCACTTTCTCCAGTACAGGCTATTCCTCTAAACCTGGCCACTCTTTTGATGGCTATTTCTATTGACTTCCTTATGCACATGCATTCTCAGCTAGGCCAAGCATGCATAGATTCTCAGTGGAGAGAGGGGAGTAAGTTGCTTCCAGATGCAGTACCCCAGTACAGGGGGTATCTGCAAAAGATTTGTAATATTATGTACTGTAATGTTTTGTAACATAGATGTATGTATTATACTCAGCACATCTACAGTATGTATGGTGTAGGCACAGCCAGGGTTAACTAATCTTGGCCAAGCCCTCGTAGGAACTTCAGATGTGGGCTGGCTCCACCCCTAGTTTTTTGCCTGAGATAGCAAGGGGGAGCGAACAGACACTATGCGCTCCTCTTTCCAGGCCCTATCTTCAGAGACTCACAGATCTTTTTGACTTGCTATGGGAGAGAGAAGTAAAGAAAGTGTAGACATGGAGAATCTGCATAACAGAGCAAGCGGTCAGGTAGCAAGGTAACCTGTTACTTTAGCTGTTTCAGACTTTGCTGCCGTGGAGGCATAATGAGTTGAGACACCCTACACACTTGGACACGAGAAAGAGTCTGAGAGAGACTTTAGCTAGATGCAGCAAGAGGGCAATATATTTCACCATTGCCAAAAACCATACATTGCTGTGTGGAAAAGGAGTTGCATTATGTACTGATGAGACTGTGTTTCTTTGTTGTTAGATGTACTACAACTCCCATTTTGCACTGCAATAAACAGTTATTCTGTTTAAAGCTGGCCTGGTGTACTAACTCCTACATCACCATATGTTGGCCATTGCATGCTCTACACCTCCTGCCTTGCACCCATACGAACACTTAAAGGGTAAACCTGGACATATCTCCGTTTTCACCCAGGAAGCCCCTCTGATATGAGCATCGGAGGATTTCATGTTGCTGTTTGTTTAAATTTTTTACACTGCTAGGCCGAGGCTTCCACCTAGCAGTGTTCCCGGTGATGTCACTGGCTCTGACGAGCAGTCTTTATCGCTGCTTTAGCCATTTTACAGGCAGCACTAAAGCCCGCCCATTAGTGGTAGTGATGTCACCGGGCTCACTGCTACCAGTCCAGATGGAGTGCCCGGTACATTGCTGGATCTCCAGAAAAAGCCTTTGCCCTGCACGATACAGCGCAGGGCAAAGCAGAGCATCTGAGCATGATGCTGATATCAGGGAAGCTGGGTGAAAACAGGGATATGTCTGGGTTCAGCTCTAAACCCAAATGACCCATTTAACATCAAGGGCACCCCAAACTACCATCAGGCAGGAACCCCTGCGACAGAGAGTGCCCCGAGCGAAGAAAGGGTGCGCCCTCCATTCACTGCAATGGCCCTACGGAGCACTATCATAGACTGTATGTCACCAAGAACCACTACCCCTCCCATCCTCTGCTCTGGCTCCTCAAGGGCTCACTGCACAGACACCTGTGGTGGCATCTTATATACCTGAGAACAAAAGGATTGGGCATGTTGAAATTTAGCACACCCCTGACCCTTCACCATCTGCCATCAGGGGAGGACTGGGAATTAGATGGTGGTCAGCATGTAATGTATATATGGCACCTGCCGTTTGAGGAATGCAACACTGCTAATGAACTAAGACCAGACCTATTTACCACTCTGGACTGACAGGAAGCTTAGTGAAATATATAAAGATCATATTATTAGGCGATATCCTCACTGGATTGAAGCCATGGTATTAACAGTTATATGCACTGCAGAGTATACAGCCAGCTACCTTTTGATACTTTGTGATGGGATTATAAATGATCATAACGTACCCTCCAAGTAAATAGCACTGAACAGCTATAAACATAAATCTGCATTACCATTTATGACCACCAGATGTCAACCATTCCATATAAATCCTACAGTCAATCACGTGGCAATGCATATCATGATTTATCAATGCTGCCAAGTTAAAAAGAACACATAGGGGCTATTGACCATGAACGTCTACACCAGAAAGTGGTCTAAAAATGTTGCAAACCATAAGTATGCGACTTTTTAAACTCCGTTGTGCCAAAATTTAGGCGCAAGTGGTGTTTCTATACTGTCCTTGCCACTTTCTGAAAATGCCATGTGAGTGTCCAATCCACTGAACTGTTGGAAGAATACACCAATGATGTTAAAGGGAATGCGTTATCCGAAAATGACCTATTTGTTTAAACCACGTGTTTACGTTTGTTTTTGTTTTTTTGGAATTTTATAGATCACTACCTAAACTCTGAAATTTCTATCACCCCCCTCAAAAAAAATGAATATACTTTAATATATAAACCACTTACCATACTTGTTAAAGAATACAGATTACACATCAGACCCCCATGCATAAATTCAGCCCCCCTAAACAAATATGGACCCCAAGAGACCACATAAATCAATTCAGACCCCTAGAGCAGGCCATTATGAAGCACCATTGATAAAAAAAGAAATGTTATGGCTCTTGCAACACGAAAGCAAATTATTTGATAACATTTATTTTTATTGTGCAGAAATAATAAAACATAAAAACCTACAATAGATCATATTGATTAGGCTTGGCCTACAAGGCGATTTAGACATTGCACGTCTATACAGTAGTTCGCAGTGTAGCCCTGCCCGAATCACATGTAGTGTTAGTGAACAGGGTTACATTGTGACCCAACATTAATAAGAAATTTAGCAGCAACTGTCAGGTTGTGTCAATTTGTGGGTCACTTACATTGCTTGTGATTCAGACAGTGGCGGACTGTGAACTGGCCCTGGAAAAAATACTAAAAGTGGCCCTGTTTTGTAGTCGGGTCCACACTGATGGAAGGCAGGGTCAGGAATACCATGTTTTTGCACATTATACCCCCAACAGAGCCAAATACCACAGTCCATCACAAAATACTGCCAGCAGTACAAAATACATCCCCAAAAACTTCCACTGGCCGGCTGTGAGGAGGGCTCAGGTGACCCCCTGGGCATTGGCCCACCGGGTAATTTCACTGTAAGTTCTAAGGCCAATCCGCCCCTAGATTCAGGCAGTGCTGCGCGGTGATCTTTGGTCATGTGCAGGGGCGTAGCTATAGGGGGTGCAGAGGTAGCAGTCGCTACCGGACCCAGGGGCCTGAGGGGCCCAAAGACCCTTGTACTGCATAAGAAGACATACAAAGTACTGAGGGAAAGGGGGGCCCAAGCTGAACTCTTGCACCAGGGCCCATGAGCTTTTAGCTACGCCCCTGGTCATGTGACCTGTGTCGTCACCAAAGTCGTCGCCTAGCAGTAGCCTTACAGATGTGAATATCATCACGATCTGATTACGTACATTTTGTCAGATCTTAAAGGGGTTGTCTCACTTCAGCAAATGGCATTTATCATGTAGAGAAAGTTAATACAAGGCACTTATACTAATGTATTGTGATTGTCCATATTGCTTCCTTTGCTGGCTGGATTCATTTTTCCATCACAGTATACATGTCTAGTTTCCATGGTTACGACCACCCTGCAATCCAGATAGTGCTTGCACAATATAGGAAAAAGTGCCGGCCTATGTGCGTTCCTATAGTCCCGGCCACCAGAGAAGCCAGCTTTTGTTTCTTTAGTGTCCACCGATGCTGGATTGCAGGGTTGTCGTAACCATGGAAACGAGCCATATATAATATAATGGAAGAATGAGTCTAGCCACCAAAGGAGGCAATATGAACAATCACAATATATTACTAAGTGCCTTGTATTAACTTTCTCTACATGATAAATGCCACTTGCTGAAGTGAGACAACCCCTTTAAGGATCCTTGCACGCTTAACACACATGTCAGCTGAGGCGATCTCATCGGGGGCCTAATATTTAGATATGACTCAGTGATGAAAAACAGATTGTTCTCACCGCTCATGCTCCATCCTCCTCTGCGCAGCACAGAACTTTTAGAAACTGCACTGACGGTATTCATCCTTCCTGAACTTACCTGGATGAACAGCGTCACCCGCAATGCTAGGAAGGCTCGTTCCCGTTGCGGGGAGATGCAGCGGCGGCTGTGCCGGCATCAGAAGCGACTCGGGTGCCGGCGAGCAAGGCAAGTACAATCTGTGTAAGGGGCCTGGGCATATGGGGGGGGGAGGGGAATTATAGGTCTTGGATAACCCCTTTAATACTGGCAGCTTTGGTCTAGTTTCTCAGGGTGATGGGCTGGGCCCACCCCCTGGTTAGTGAGTCTTAACTTAGCAGAGACGTAGGCCTAAAGAAACACTTAGTGCAAAGAACTTTCATCCTTGAGGCTGAAAGCTGCCTGGAAATGCAGCTGAACTGGGAGAATTCCCCTGAGAGAAAATTGTCATTTCATGGGGCATGAAAGTAGTTACTAAAACAGACATGTCAGGAGAGGTCTTCTTTAAGGGCTTCCATCCACAATACATAGAAACATAGAAGATTGATGGCAGAAAAAGACCACCTGGTCCATCTAGTCTGCCCTTTTATTATCCTTTTATTGTTATCTTAGGATAGATACATGTTTATCCCAGGCATGTTTAAATTCAGTTACTGTGGATTTATCACCACCTCTGCTGGAAGTTTGTTCCAAGCTTCTACTACTCTTTCAGTGAAATAATATTTTCTAATGTTGTTCTTGATTTTTCCCCCAACTAACCTCAGATTGTGCCCCCTTGTTCTTGTGTTCAGTTTCTTATTAATAACCCTTCCCTCCTGAACTTTATTCAGTCCTTTAACATATTTAAAGGTCTCAGTCATGTCCCCCCCTTTCTCTTCTTTCCTCCAGACTATACATATTAAGAACTCTGAGTCTTTCTTGATAAGTTCTATGCTTTAGACCTTCCACCATTTTTGTAGCTCTTCTTTGGACCCGTTCTATTTTAGCAATATCCTTTTGCAGGTGAGGTCTCTAGAATTGAACACAGTATTCCAGATGTGGTCTCACTAGAGCTCTATACAGAGGGATCACAATCTCCCTCTTTCTGCTTGTTATACCTCTAGCTATGCAGCCAAGCATACAATTTGCTTTCCCTACCGCCTGGCTGCATTGGTTACTCATTTTGAGGCTGTCAGAGATGACTACCCCCAAATCCTTCTCTTCTGAGGTCTTTGTTAGCACAGAACTGCCAATACGATACTCAGATAGAGGATTTCTTCTCCCCAAGTGCATTATTTTACATTTGGAAACATTGAACTGCAGTTTCCATTGTTTTGACCACTTATCTAATAAAGATAAATCATTCTCCATATAAGGCTACTTTCACACTAGCGTTTTAAAATTCCGGTATTGAGTTCCGTCATAGGGGCTCAATACCGGAATAAAACGCTTCAGTTTTGTCCCCATTCATTGTCAATGGGACAAAACTGAACTGAAGACAACGGAATGCTCCTGAAAGCATTCCGTTCCGTCTTCAGACCGGAGAACAAACCGCAGCATGCTGCGGTTTGCTCTCCGGTCCAGGCATCCGCCCCAAGACGGATCCGGAATGACCCCCAATGCAAGTCAATGGGGGTGGATCCGTCTGGTGTGACCATAATGGTAACCGGATCCGCCCTCCATTGACTTTCAATGGAGTCCATTACGGATCCGGCTACACATAGACACATACAGACACAGACACACACATAAACATAAACATACACACACATATAGACATACAAACACACATACATACTTACATGCTCCCCGGCAGGTCTTCGGAGCGTCAGGGACAGGAGGGCTCACACAGGTCACGATTCCCCACAGCGCCCTCTGCTGGGCGCCTGGTGGAATCGTCATGATTCCACCAGGCGCCCAGCAGAGGGCGCTGTGCGGAATCGTGACCTGTGTGAGCCGTCCTGTCCCTCTGACGCTCCGAAGACCTGCCGGGGAGCATGTAAGTATGTATGTGTGTTTGTATGTCTATATGTGTGTGTATGTTTATGTTTATGTGTATGTATGTACTGTGTGACATGTGTGGGGCCGGAGCGCGGTTCCGGCTCCACACATGTCACTGCGGCAGGCCTGATCCGGCAGCACCCTTCACCTGCCGGATCAGGCCTGCCGCCAGTGTGAAAGTAGCCTTACAGACACCTCCTGGAACATCAACCCTATTACACACTTTTGTGTCATCAGCAAACAAGCAAACCTTCCCTACCAAGCCGTCCCTTATGTCACTTACAAACATGTTAAACATATGTTTTAGTATGTGAAAGAAGAGTTATTTTGCAGCGTCAAACGGATTGTGCAAAGTTTATAAGTTATCTTCTCTTCACAGGAAAGGAGATAACTAGCTCATCTCTGGGGGTCTGAACACAGAGACCCCCACTTATCCCGAGAATGTTGGTCACGCTCTGATGGAGGGAGTACTGGCGGTATCCATGCGCTGTATTCCGTTATCTCCGGTGCTCCCGTAGAGAATGAATAGAGCAGTAATGTGCATGCACGACCTGCCACTGCATTAGAACGTGGGGAATGGGATCTAGAACTTATAAACTTAGCACAACCCCTTTAACTTAATATTTTACCAATTAGTTGGGGGTCCAGACACCAAATATTTTGTCCAGGACCCCTAAAAACCTTTCTCCGGCCCTGGCTGTGCCAAAGTTATATATCCAGGTACAGTAAACGCTTTCATGAAGAAAGCCAGAACTTCATGAAATAAGTTCATACATCCACGGACTCATAAGTTCACTGAGAAGTCATAATGATGTCACTTGTAGTGACATTATGCAGATCATTGAATGTGTAAGACAAGACGGAGCCGCGGTACGTGTGGGGGGACAGGGATGACTCAATCTCTGTAATAATCCACGTAAAGAACAAAGAACATTTCACCAAGTGTAATGGAGCTGGAAGCTCTTCCCACATTCTGTCATCTTGTTGACTTCAAAAAAGTTTTCCTTCTTGTCAAAAGAGAAATCCGCCTACTCGCTGCCTTCCGTAGCAGACTCCGATAGACTGGGACTGACTTCATGTCTTCAGAGTTCTGGATTGTCTGATATGGAGCAGTGTCGGACTAGGGTTTCTGGGGCCCACCAGAGGAAATTATTCTTGAAGCCCAACCCCCTATACCAGTGATGGCTAACCTCCAGCACTTCATTCATTCATTTCTATGGAGTTCTGAGAACAGCCAAGCAAGTGTACATCTTGGGAGTTGTAGTTTTACCACAGCTGGAGTGCCAGGGGTTAGCCATCACTGCCCTATGCAATCAATAAAGTTTAATAGGTTAGTGGTAAGTGGCTCCAAAGGCAACCAATCAGATTTTTTATACTGGATCTTCTGGGCTTATTGTGGCCTACCGGAGGATCCTCTGGTACAAATTCGGGACTGTTGGCAACTATGTTGATGGTGTAGTGAATCTCTGCTGGTCTTGCGTAATGAAAGGGTTAATATTGATGCCTATTGTCGAAGACGGTCTGGTTATGGATTAAGGTAGAACATCGCTGAAAGTCTGGCATGTGCAGTGACCCAGTGGATCACTGCTAAAAGGGTTAATATCATATTGGATCTCCGCTAAAGAGTTAATGTGATTTATTGTTAAAGTGTTCTTTTCCAAGTGCACTGTGTATCCCAAATGGTTGTGTATGGGCAACAAATAGTTAACATTTGGCAGTCTTAGTTAGATTGCCGGGAGACGTGCCTGTCCTGCACTTTCCAGGTTAGGTGTTGCTGGTTTTACAGACCAGTCAGGTTGTATCCTGTGACTTCTTAGCCCATGGAACTAGGGACTATACTTGTTTGGTGATTGCTGCAGTCAAACAAGCCCAAGGGCCAAGAAAGAACATTTTTCCAGGAAAACAATTCCTGAGATTGAATGTTGCCAGAGAAGCAACTCAACTGAAAGAGTACTGAGAGAAAGAGAATGGACATTTATTGACGGTTAAGCAAGGTCATGCTGGATACAGACAGTAAGGTAACACTCGTATATGGCAAAAGACTTTAGTGCATGTGGAAAGGATTTATTGACTCCGGCACCCACCACACTTAGAGACGGACTGGCCATCTGGATCTGAGATCTGTACCCTGCAGACTGGGAATGGCAGAAAGTGTTAATGAGAACAGAATTGCAGGCCTGTGGTTATTTTGGAAGATTGCAAAGTGTTTGTAGAGAAAGAGAGAGAGACTCAGAGAGGACTACTACTACCATCATCATTGCTGCCACTCATACACTATTGGGAAAAGACCACTCTGTAATACACCTCAGATGTATGCCTATTGCTGTTATATGTACTGCAACTCCCATCATCTATTCAGTAAATACTTATTTATTGTAACAAACAGGCGTGGTCATTGACTCCACCATCCAGCCTTGCTGGCCCTCCTGCCTTGCACCCTGCCAACCATTCACCATCAAGGGCACCCCAACTACCACCAGGCAGGGTATGCCCATGAGAGAATAAAGGGTGCGCCCTCACTTTAGTGCACGGCCCAGGGAACGCCATGGTGAGGACTGCACCATGAGAGCTACTACCCCTATCATCACTGTCAAAACCACCTCTCTACTCTAGCTCTCCCCTCCTGGGTTGGACAGGCTGCTAGGATACCAAAGGTTTCTCTGGCGGGTTCCAGTTTTGACACAATAATATTTTTTTTTACATCTGTGCGGCATAATGGACTGCACATGGACAGCACACAAAAACTCCCAGCATCCAATACTCTGGTCTGTTTTCTGCCCAAGACTCAAAGTGCATGGGTGCGGGGAATAATGGTGCCGACGGATTGCATACGTCATGCAAACGTATTGACCTCTCTGTATTTTGCAGATGCAAATCGGAATGGCAATCCTAATGGCAAGACTGAGTATAACAACCAATCAGGGTTAAGTTTACATTCCTTAGACTGATCTGGAAAAATGAAAGCTGAGCTCTGATTGGTTGCCACAGACCACAAAGACCGTTTTACTGTAAGGGGTTGTTCACATATCAGTTATTTGATCAGTTATTTCCATCAGTTATTGTGAGCCAAAACCAGGTGGGGGTCAAAAACAGCAAACAGGTGCAGATCTTTTCATTATACCTGATCTCTGTTTAGTGTCCACTCCTGGTTTTGGCTCACAATAACTGATGGAAATAACTGATCAAATAACTGATATGTGAACAATCCCTTAGATGGTCTTGATAAGTGAGGCCCATAGTACATTTAACACTTTTCTGCCCATAAGAAACAGAAAATTTATGAAGCTGTCTGAATGAAAAAAATGTGTTTTAATTCAACCAATCACATCACAGCTTTCATTTTCCCAGGGCAGTTTAAAGAATAAAAGCTGAGTTATGATTGGTTGCTATGAGCAACGAAGACAGTTTATTTTTCAGTTTTAATAAATGAGGCTCATTAGGCCTTGTTCACAGCAGACAACCCATGCATTGTCAATCGAAATGGAATCCTATTGAAGACAATGTGACCCATCGTGATGTTCATTTCTTAAATTTTGCTAGTGTTTGGACGCTACCTAAAAATTTCCTGCTACAACAGGACCATTTGTGTTCAATCTTGTCTCGGGGTAATTGAGGGAGCTGAGGACTCTTGGGCTGTATGGACAGGGGTGTTCTAAGTGGACAACCCCATAAAAACTTGCCCTATAACATATATGTGTTATTAAGCGCTTTGCCACTAGATGGCAGTAGTGTACGTATTTTTGCTTCTGCTATTGCAAATTGATTGTTTTCCCTGTATCACACTGGGGTATACTATGTGTCCCAATTTAAACATTGTGCTCCATAGAGGATAGATTGCATAAAAGGTTCCTACATTGCATCAGTGACTGAATTATCTGTATGGGGCCTGGAGATTTAGGTCACAGGATCTCAAAATCATGTGCATTGCAGTATATAATGGACAACAATGTTCCTATGTGATAGAGGCATGTTCTGCAGCAGATGTGTCTGCTCACCCAGTTTTATTGGGAGACATCTTTTTTTAGCCCATTTTCCCCCCAGTTGCCCTACGGAGAGGGCGCAGCATCCAAAAAATGCCCAAAACCTTACCATTACCTGTTGGGTTAATCATTGCCCTGAGCTTTTGTTCCAAGTACTGGGAAATTAGCATTGGGACCTGGAGTTGAACTTGAGTTGTGAGCGTGGAGGGTCTGTGAGGTCTGATATGGGGTTTGAATTATGTTAGGGGTCAGATATTTAAATAGGGGTTTGAAATTAATTTAGGGGTCCACTGTCTGATATTTATAGGGGTCTGATTAAAATATTATAGAAAGTCTGAATATATTAAGGGGGTTTGGTCTGGGGTCTGGAACTAATAAGGGCTTGAAATTAATCTAGAGGTCTGGTCTGGGGTCTGATTTTAATAGAAGGGACTATGTTCTGAAATAATTTCTGGTGTCTGATCTCGAGTCTGATTTTTTTATATGGAGGGCTTTTTCTGGGGGTCTGATATTACATAGTTACAGCTCCTAAAAGGTAACGACTTCTGCATGATCATTCATTGTGCTTCCACATACATAGTGGTGTCATCCTGTTATACAGCTTCAGGAGCCTGTATACAGGAGCTGCACTGCAATAAGCACAAGAGCATGTGAAAACGGCTAGTTGTCTGGGGTGCTGAAAGTCGGAACCCCGACAATCCGATATTGATGTCCTGTTCTAAGTATAGGTCATTATTAAAAATAACCCCTTTAACTCAATAATCATGTGTGTGCAGTGAGCTCCCCTAGTGGCGGTAGGAAGACTTTATTATTTGACACTGATGCTCCACTGGGTGGTGCTTAAAGGGGTATTCCGGTTACCATAAATATAACTTATGTTTTAGATTAATTCATCATCAATAATTACCTAATACAATGTCAATTTTCACATATATACTGTTCAGTAGTTATAAAAGTAGTTTTCCTTCTCTGCTACCCACTGTGTTTCCTCATAAATTACCATGGCATGGACCTGTAGTTCTGAGCCTTTGTTAGGTCGAGCATGCTCAGTGTGTTGCTATGAATTCTCTAGCTATGTCTTGTGAAGCAAAGGGAGTGTCAGTGTGCTGCTGACTGGTGGGCAGAGGGGGGCGTGACTGGACTAGAATATCAGGCAGCCAATCAGTAAACATCAACACTCACAGCAGGAAAGCTAGGCATTGTGGGGATTGTAGTTTTGTGATGTGTTGCAGCCTCACACAGGAGCTAGACAAATGATTTGCAAGCTAAATTGAAGTTCTGGTTATATGTATTGGTATGGGCTCTGGTTGGGTCACAGTTTGCAGCCTTAATGCAGTTTTTCAAAAATTAAGTTAATTTACCAGAATACCCCTTTAAATGATAAAAGGACACTATTCTCTCCATTTATAGAGCAGTGCCTGGTCTACAGCCCTGAAGCTGGGTGAAGGGATGGCTGATGTCTTACAGTAGGAATGCTACTACTGATTAGAGGAAAAGCCCAACCTTTTACATGAGGGATCTGGGAGACAGGCGGGTGCAATGTGCCACTGAAAATGTTTGCAGCTTTGACACGCCCCCTTTAACAGACCACTCTCCTTTAACCAATATACCATACCCCCTCTCATTTGGCATCCCACTCACTTCAGTTCAGCACCCAGTCCCCTCAATACACTTTGGGCCGTCAATACCTCATGCAGTTTTAGTACATGCAGGACTGCTTTCTGGGAGAAAGCACTGCTCAAGAGATTTGCAAACTGTTCTGGGGGTCCCGGGTGTGTGTGTGTGGTCTCTCCTTTTTTCCAGCAGCCCCCCCAGACATTCGGGGAAAGTTGATAAATATGATTATAGTGTATAGCCCAGTCCATTGAGAGCAGAATGTTCAGTTCTCATTCACCAGACTTCTGAGGTGTGCCATCATTCATTCTTATAGTAAACCTGCAGATAAAGCCCTTTCTAGTGCCAGGCTCTGCCAAGCATTGTGCTGTCTATCCTGTGAGTAATGGCTAAGGTGCCCCTGGAGGTTTTGGAAACAGTGTGTGGGCGTACAGGGCGAAAAAGGAAAATGTGGTTGACTATAGAATCTCCATCATCATCCTGATAGAAGGAGGACTAAAGAAACCAAGGCTGCATATGAATGTGGCTGTTTATACGGCGTCCTACATTTGGACAACCCCATTTGATGTGCCCATCATGTCAGGTCATACGGACATCATGGTGGGGAGCACTGAGGGAGAATGGACTAAACAGACTAAGCCAAAATGAACTATTCTTACAGACTTTTGTCCTACTAGAGATCAGCACATTGTAGGAGCTTAGAAGAGGTAGGTCACATGACTGACTACAGAGTGTCGATATATTGTAGTCTGTTTCCATGGGCAACGAGTCAAGTTTTGAAAGTAAATCTGTCACCCTGATTTTGGACTATTATCTGCTGAAATATATAAATATTGCTGTAGATATGGAGTCCAGGTCACAATTTTTTATTTTTCTACTGCCCCCCTCATTTGCAGTGCTGTTCATGTTTTACCGTAGATAGTAGCTTAAAACCGGGGGGACAAATTACCTTTAAAGCAGACAGGTCACCTCTTCTAGGATGTATGTTTTAGGAAATACTTGCATTCTCCATGAAATAAAAACTCTGGAGCTTTTCTTAGAACTGTGCCACTATCTTAAACAGGTAGACTCTTGGGCAGGATGGTCAGAGTTGGACTGGCCCACTAGAGTATCAAAAGAGTATCCAGTAGGCACAGGCTCTTGCACAATAACAGGCCACAAAGGTCCTTCAGAAAACAAATCCATTTAGAGATGACATTGGGGTCAATCACTTGCCGGCATGGTCTTTTTCTAATGGGTTGATGCACAAATAACATATGAGATCTTTTATGTCTAATGTCTGGTCCCTCAAAATGACTTCCTCTGGTGGAGCCAAGGGCGTAACTACCATAGCGGCAGACCATGTGATTGCTATGGGGCCCAGGGCAAGAGGGGACCCAGTCTTAGTTGGGATCATCCCCTCTTCTACTGGAGGTGTAAACTTGGTCAGGACTCTACCCTCTAAAGGAACAACTTTTAGCAAATGAGGCAGTGGAAAAATGGCCCAAGGGTCATTGAAAGGGGTTTAGGCAGAAACCCTTCTGTCCTGTGTGGGGGCCTGTGTGGATCCTTGCAATGGGGCCCTTACTTCTCTACGTATGCCACTGGGTGGAGCCTAAGCAACTCTAATCTGATGGTGAGGTTAAGTTTTTTTCAGGGTAGGAGAACAATCTTTGAACAATTGTAGATATTCACCCTTAGGTGACCATGGTCAGTTCAGGAGGTTCACCACAATGATCTACATTACTGACATCCAGAAGCACATGAAGGTCTCCGACCTCTCCAACCAACCACTTTAGCTATGAGCAGATTTTCCTCACAGGTTATTTTTAGTCTTCGTATGCCTAAATGAGGATAAACAGCACTAAAAAGAGTCCTAATGAACCTCACGCAGAAATATTCGAGCCATCTAATGCAATATCACTCTTGCAATTACAAGTGGCTGAACCTATTTTAGTGACTTTTGCGGTGACGTATTTAGAACTGTCTGTTTTGCCATCACTGCCATTTGGAAAATTAATTTTAGAAGCTGCAGCCGGCCAAAAATGAACCACGCACTTTTATTACAGTAGGCATAAGAACTCTTGAAGGATTAGCAGTGCAAGGAAGATGATCATTTCATTGTGCAGCAGGTTTTACCGGATACGAGGGAACACTCGCGATGAGCGGTATTTTATCAAAATCTACAAATCCATGAATAGTGGGAACTTAAAGAGGCAGCACACCAAAAGACAGCCATTAATAACAGGAATACTAATAAAGCTTTCTACAGACCCCTCAGTGGCAAATAAGGCCCCCCATAATGCTCTTAGTAGAAATAATGCAGAAATCCCTCCTATAGAGCCCCCAGTAGTAATGAGAACACCTAATGTCCCCTGGATTTAAAATGGCCGTACAGTGCCCCCAGTATTTATAATGCCCCCTACTTTATAATGCTCGCCCTGAAGTGCCCCCAGTATTTATAATGCCCCCCATAGTTATATTCCTCCATTTAGTGTCCTCAGAAATTATAATTCCTTAGCCCCTCCACCATACAGTCCTATGTAAATGACATTATTTCCCTTCCTCTGCCATAGAGTGCCATGTAAATACCATCACACCATCTCTCCAGTCCCCTCCAATATACAGTACCATGTAAATAATATCCCTCTATATCTACAGCCCACTCCAAAATACAGTCCTATGTAAATACCATCACACCATCTCTACAGCCCCCTCCAATATACAGTACCATGTAAATAACATCCCTCTATATCTACAGCCCCCTCCAAAATACAGTCCCATGTAAATACCATCACACCATCTCTCCAGCCCCCTCCAATATACAGTGCCATGTAAATAACATCACACCATCTCTCCTGCCCCCTCCAATATACAGTTCCACGTAAATAACATCACCCCCTCCCCAGCCACCTTCAACATACAGTCCCATGTAAATAACATCACCCCCTCAATATTCAGTCCCATGTAAATAACATCACTCCCTCTCCCAGACACCTTCAACATACAGTCCCATGTAAATAAAATTACCCCTCCCCAGCCACCTACAACATGCAGTCCCATGTAAATAACATTACCCCTCAACATTTAGTCCCATGTAAATAATAGCACTCCCTCCCACAGCCACCTTTAACATATAGTCCCATGTAAATAACATCACTCTGCCCCAGCCACTTCCAACATGCATTCCCATGTAAATAACATCACCCCTTCAACTTTCAGTCCTATGTAAATTACTTCCCTCTCTTCAGCCCTAACATACAGTCCCAGTTGAATAACTACAACTCCCAGCATTGCTCTGCCTCTTCCTTGACTTACTTCTCCTCATGTAGCAGACCTCACCACAGCTTCTTCCCAGGACTTCTGTTCACTGCTGAGTCGTCCTCTCCTGCACTGGTCACATGATGGTGACACCATTGCAGGTCCTTTTCAGCTACTGCATTTAGAACTGATCACATGGGTTATGATGTCATCACAGGTCCTTCAGTTCTTGCAGTGCATTAGACTCAATTGTATTGCCGTCCTGAGGACGGCAATACAGTTGTATATATCTGGCAGGCAGGACATTCGGGGCCTGGGACAAAACATCAGGGGCCCAGGCCCCGAATGTTTTAACCTAGCAACGCCCCTGGTGCTCTCCATCCATTTCTATGGAAGTTCCAGAAAAAGCCAAGTGCTCTCTCTCAGTTATTTTCAGAACTCCCATAAATTCAATGGAGAGGACGCCGTGCATGCCTTGCGTGCTTTTCTTTACTTTGGAGGCCCCATTGTAGAGATAGTCGCGGGTTACAGAGGTGGGACCCTCACCTATCTGACATTGTTGACATATCCTAGCAATGTGTGAGATGGTACAACCCCTTTAATGTCATAGAGGGATCCCTGTTGAAAAGAGCGTCCGCCATGAGTAACTCATGCTCAGGAGGTGCAAAGTATACACGTTATGCAGAATGAGCAGGGGCCTTATCACAATCAAGGCCCCAGGGGCCACTACTAATAGTTAACTTCTTTAAAAGGGTTTTCCAAAATGTTTATACTGATGACCCATCCTCTGGACAGCTGATCAGTATCTGATCAGCTGTATTGCTGAATTTCCAGGGACAATCCCAGCAAACTCCCCATATCCTAGATAGAAAATGGATAGGACTTATGTAAAACCTACCCAGCAGCGGCCATTTCTGAGTGGGTTTGGGTCAGGTGCAAATCCCAGAATTCACCAGCACAACATGTTTTATACTCCCTTTCATATCACTGTATCTCTACATAATAAAACAATGACAGTTATTATTTAGTACATTAGTGATTTATGATTTACGCATCGCCATTATTGGGGACAAACTGGCACTATTTCCAACTGTAATGCAAATTAATCTTACTGACCCAGATACATACCATCTTACTGCTGCCGGATATACTGTGCATTGGGAAAGTCTTCACTTTCACTTTTTTCACGTTTTGTTATGTTGCTCCTTGTGGTGAAATATTAAAAATTCTACTTTTTCCCCATCAATCTGCGTTCAACAGTCTAATACTTTTCAGACCTGAGAGTTTGTTACTAATTGTATCCAGTCTGGACAGTCTTCTGTGAGCTAGTGACTAGGGATGAGGGAACTTGCTCTTTGCAAGTTCGGGTTCAGTGTTCTGAGTGAGTTCCGTTATGGACCCTTGTGTAACGGAAAACTGCCCGATCCGTTATGCTGCACATAGACTTCTATCATACCTCCCAACCGTCCCGGATCCAGTGGGACAGTCCCAGATTGCAGTGGCTGTCCCGGTACGGGGGAGGTATGTCCTGGTTTATGGCAGCTGTCCCTCCGTCCATAGGACGCAGAGACAGGTTCCTGTATGGTGATGAAGCAGAGAGCCGGCATCGACTCACTGCTTTATCCATTCTCCCTCCCGTTCTCCACACCTTTGGTCTGGGCGTGGGACAGGGCCAGCTGACAGTCAGCCTTGGCTCCTCCCCCTCCAGACTAGAGAAGACGATGTCCTGCTGGTGATGCTGCTAGGAAGAAGGTAAGTATATGGTGTTTATTTTTTTCAACTTTTTTTTCAACTTTTTATTTTTTTCAACTTTCATAAACTGGGGAGCACAATGTGGGCATATTACTGGGGGCACAACATTACTGGGAGCACAATGTGGGCATATTACAGGGGGCACAATGTGGGCATATTACTGGGGGCACAATGTTGGCATATTATGGGGGACATAGCTGGGCATATTATGGGGGCACAGCTGGTCATATTACTGGGGGCACATAACTGGTCATATTACTGGAAAACACACATATAGCTTCCAGCCACAGGTCTCTGCCATAAACTTTTATGGCAGAGAAGTGTATCAATATCAATCTGCCATAATAACGGTACTTCACGGGCTAGTCATACCTGTGGCTGGAAGCTATATGTGTGTTTTCCAGTCCTTGTGTTGACGCACCCTTTGCCTGATATAGGTTCTATGGTATTTTAATGTATTTCCTAATAAAGGTTATTTGAAGCTATTTCTCTCATGCAGTAAACAGTAGTGGCAGTGTACCCCAAACTGAGTGACATGCTGTATAGCCACATTACAGCAGTGTCACTCACAAAGTGACTATTATCCAGTAGAACCCTGTCCCACCATCTCAGGCCAGCACAATCTGGGAAAGCCAGTAGAAACTGGCCACTTTATACAGAGACTAGTGCCTAGGCCCCTGGCCTGCCAGCCTGTAGCAGGGGTGGCCGGCCCTTCACTGGCACATCAGTTAGGACAGGTCACAGGAGGGCTGCGCAGCCTGAGCTGCAGAACAGGTAAGCTGATGCTGGCTGGCTGATACTCCAAGTCCCCCATTCCTTCCGGGCACTAGCGCTCTTATTATAACTTGTAGTGCTATGCTCCTCAGTCACCCCTCACCTCACTACTGCAGTAGCGCGCTACTCAACTTCACCGTGTACGCCGGGTCCCCGTTCTGTCTTCTGCCACACTAAGGACTGGCTGCACGTACATACGCTCTGCCTCCGCCCGCCCTCACCCTATTGGTTGAAGTTTTGTAAATAGGTATTGTATGTAAATCACTGTGTACACAGTGTATGTCTTTGCTCTGGGCTGACTTAGCGCTGCGGCTGCACACTGCTAAAGCGCTTTCATTGTTTATTGCCATGGTTGGACTCCGTCTCTCGTGGGGGGCCCCGTGGGCCCCCCTGGCTTAGGGGCCCGGTCGCAATTGCGACTGCTGCGACCTCTATAGCTATGCCACTGAGCAGAAGGACTTCTTATCTCTTCTCTCTGACCTTATAAACACTCATTAAAGCACAATCCTTACCTTACTGATATGAATTTGGCTTAAATAAGTCTTTATGACCTCTTAGTAGTTTACAGATAAGGGTTATTAGATGACCGTCACAAAGTGAAAGTACCAGTCACACAGTTAAAAAAACAGTTAACCTTTTGTGACAGAATGGCTCAATATTTTCAATAAACACCAATTGAAAATATGACTTTTGGCCAAAAATAAGTTAAATGCAATCATAAAAAATGACTCCTAAGGTGTACATAGCCTTTAAAGTGGCCCTGGAAAAAAACTAAACGTGTTGTAGATGAATCCAAACTAACAGAAGTCAGGGCAACAGGTGTAGGCAGGGCCAGCAATACCTTACTGCAGCACAAAATACAGCCCCAGTAGAACTAAATGCCACAGTGCAGCACATAATACTGCCCTAGCAGAACTAAATACAGCACCACAGTGCAGCACAATATACTGCCCTAGCAAAACTAGATACCACAGTGCAGCACAAAATACCGCCCCAGCAGAACGAAATACCACAGTGTAGCACAATATACTGCCCCAGCAGAACTAAACACAAGAGTGCAGCACAAAATACCTCCCCAGCAGAACTAAATACCACAGTGCAGCACAATATACTGCCCCAGCTGAACCAAATACCACAGTGCAGCACAATATACTGCCACAGCAGAACCAAATACCACAGTGCAGCACAATATACTGCCACAGCAGAACTAAATACCACAGTGTAGCACAAAATACTGCCACAGCAGAACTAAATACCAGAGAGCAGCACAATAAGCTGCCCCAGCAGAACTAGATACCACATTGTAGCACAAAATACCGCCCCAGCAGAACTAAATAACACAGTGCAGCACAAAATACTGCCCCAGCCAAACCAAATACTACCCCAGCAGAACTAGATACCACAGTGCAGCACAAAAAAACGCCCCAGCAGCGCTAAATACCACAGTCCAGCACAAAATACTGCTTCAGCAGAACAAAATACCACAGTGCTGCACAATATACTGCCCCAGCAGATCCAAATACCACAGTGCAGCACAAAATCCTGCCACCCTTCCTGAGGACAACAGTACAGTTGAATTCAGGAGGGCACCTGAGGCCGCTGGCCAAGTGCATACTTACCTGGTGCTCCTAGCATTAATGAATGCCAAGAACATCAGAGTGTTTTGTACCCAGCTGGTGGCCAGGAGTAGGGCTCTGGCGGCCCCGTGGGCATTGTCCCTCCCCCCCTTGGAAATTTCTCTGTAGAGTGTCTGGCCAGTCCACCCCTGCCAAAGCATATTGGACAGTTGCAGAATGTTTCATTATATAATGAACTTGGACAGATCCTTACCCTGCTAATAAAGAATATATCACCACAATCTTGACCACATGTTTATGGGGGTCTTGACAATTCCATCCCTTTAAATGCCCCCGTGTCCCCAGTGCACCAATTAGGGCTCTTTACACATGTTGATGAGGTTAACAGCATCGATGATATTTAGTGAAAAAGGTGCAAGTGTAAAACCTGCAGAGATTCACAGCTCCCCGAGCTCTGGAGCTATGAGTCATGTTTATGTGTAAGCTTCTTCCCACACATCTGACTGCATTTTTCAAGAAAAAGCTTTTTTTTTCCCCAAAGACACATTGTGGCACATAAAAAAAAAACAAAGAAAAACTTTGCTTCTAATCAAGAGTCGACGCTCCGGCTTCAGTCGTGCACTGAATGTCGAGGCTCCAGCTCGCCCGGTCGTGCAAAAAATATGGAACAAAGTTCAATGTTAGAAATGGACCCATTTCCATGGAAACCAGTCTTCAGTGAATAGAAAACGGGAACACAGGCAACTTAAAAAGAAGCAAGTTTTCGGCTTTGGTAACTTTTCTGTACAATAGACTTGCAGCTTGTTTGCGGTTTGCATTCACTTTGCATTGAATATTCTGGTGTTAGAACGGCACGCTCTGGACTGGTCTATTAATAGGAGCAGATAAAGACATCATTACAAGTCAGGTACAAAGGAATATTCTGGCAGGAGCTACAGAATGTATAATAAGAGCGAGCAGACCTTGCATTAACTTCATTTCCATTTTACTGTGTGAAACCTGAGCGGAATATGGAGATTTAGCGGTCGGTTCTTTTCAGCTTTATTATGATTGCAAATTATATTAAAGGCTATGGACACTTTTGCACTGATTTCTTTTTTTATTGTTCATTTGCTTCCGAAATGCAAAATTAAGCAACTTTCTAAATACTCTTTTGCAATCCATTTTACTGCTGTAGCGTTTGTGTACCTCCTTAATATAGTTGGCTGTCCTGCTGAATGTGACATAGATCCTCCTGGCTGTAGTGTCTCTCTCTGCTCTGCCCCTCTCTTCTCTTGGTGTTAGATGAAGCTGTGGGATTGGAGAAAAGGTCCTACACAGCAGATCATAGTGTGCATAGGGAGTAAAGCATCCAATTAATCCGGGAGGGTACATCACACAGGGTGATAGATCAGGAGGAAAACGGATACAGCAGTCAGCAGGGGATGGGAGAATGAACTACATGGGCTGTGTGTCAGAGAGGAAGACTGCATGGCGGGAGAATTATACACTACTCAGCATCAATGACTATCAGTACGAGTGATAAAAAGCTCCTCATGTGCTGCAGAAAGGAAAGTCAGTCCAGGAATGAAGGGATTAAGCTGTGATGATACATGAGAGCTAGTGAAAACAGTAACATTCTGGACACACAGGCCTCACATCCAGCAGGAGACCTACTTGGCCTTACAGCAGTCTTAGGGCTCGTTCACATCTCCGTTGAGGACGGATTTGGGACATAACTGAGCCCAACGGAGCCTAAGGGACCCCATAGACTATAATGGAGTCCATTAGGTTTCCGCCCAGAAGATGATTTTTGAAGCGGAGACAAAAGTCCTGCGTGCACAACTTTTGTCTCCGCTTCAAAAATCATCTTCTGAATGGAAACCTAACGGACCCCATTATAGTCTATGGGGTCCCTTAGGCTCCGTTGGGCTCAGTTATGTCCCAAATCCGTCCTTTCCGTTCTCCTGCTCCTAAACAGAGCAGGAGAACGGAAGGGCTCAACGGAGATGTGAACGAGCCCTTAGTGATCTCTCCTCTTTTTAGTGCAATTTCAGACAATCCAAGAGTTTTTGCAAATACGTTATTTTGGAGTCACCCATTGGTGACTACATTCTATCTGTATCAAGTTTGTATTACTCTGTAGATCAGGCATGGCCAACCTGCGGATCTCCAGCTGTTGTAAAACTACAACTCCCACCATGCCCTGCTGTAGTCTGATACCTGTAGGCAGTCTGGGCATGCTGGGAGTTGTAGTTTTGCAACAGCTGGAGAGCCTCAGGTTGGCCATCCCTGCTGTAGATTAAATAACAAGGAAACTCGTGAACTGGCATATGGATGCCCACAGGATAGCCCACATGTACCTTGGAAGCTAGTAATTTGAACTTCCCCTTTTTAGGGTTCCCATTCATTTATAAGGAAAAGGTGATATGCATCCCAAGAGGTTTCAATTGCATCTGTCTGTCCTCCAGTGCCGGGAAGAGAGTTGTATATAGGGGGCTTTATCTGTGGCCAGGAGGCAGTTTGCTGCAACAGAAACCTTCTCCATCCACTGTTTGTAATGAAGATTCGCTAGCTGCCACCCTCCAGTCATTTCCTGGCTGAAGGTGGAGGTGGAAAAAGGAGATGGGCCATTGTTTTCTCAACATATAAGTGTTTAAATCCTCTCTTATGTATTCCTAGATTAAAGGCTATGTACAACTTCTGGGGCAATTTTTTTAAAATTTAATTTTACTCACTTTGCGCTAAAAATCATTTTTTTCAATTGATCCTTCTTAAAAAATATTGAGCCGTTCTGTCACACAGAGTTAACTGTTTGTCTAGCCGTGTGAATAGTACTTTCACTTTCACGTTGTGCCTAATAACCCTTATCTCTAAATTACTAAACGGTCATAAATACTTAATAAACCACATTCTTAGGCTTCATTCACACGACCGTATGTGTTTTGCGGTCCGCAAATTGCGGATCCGCGAAAAAAACGGATGACGTTCCGTATGGCATCCGTGTTTCCGTTTTTTTTTGCGGATCCATTGTAACAATGCCTATCCTTGTCAGCAAAACGGACAAGAATAGGACATGTTCTATCTTTTTTGCGGAACGGAAATACGGACATACGGAAACGGAATGCACATGGAGTACCTTCGGGTTTTTTTGCGGACCCATTGAAATGAATGGTTACGCATACGGCCCGCAAAAAAAACGGAACGGACACGGAAACAAAATACGGTCGTGTGAATGAAGCCTTATAGTAAGATAAAAATGAAGCTATAATGAGTGTTTAGGAGGTCAAAGATCAGAGATAAGGAGCCATCAGCTGAGCTGCCTGATGGAACAAAGCAAAAATTCAGAGCCTGTTATTAGAGAATCTCAAAGCTGTACAGAGAAAGGGGCCCCACATTTTTAATAAAGACCATTTGAAAAAAAAATATTTTAAGGCTACTTTCACACTAGCATTAGTACGGATCCGGCGGGTGAAGGGACCCGCCGGATTCGTACTGAATAATACAACCTTGTGGATCCGTAATTCCAGATCTGGTTGTATTATCTTTAGCATTTTTAAACGGATCCGGAATAACCTCTATTGAAAGTCAATGGAGGACGGATCCATTTACAAGTGTGTCACACCAAACTGATCCGTCCCCATTGACTTGCATTGTGGGTCATTCCGGATCCGTTTAGGTGCAGATAACTAGTACGGAGAGCAAACCGCAACATGTTGCGGTTTGTTCTCCGGTCTGAAGACGGAACGGAATGCTTTCAGGAGCATTCAGTTGTCTTCAGTTCAGTTTTGCCCCCATTGACAATGAATGGGGACAAAACTGAAGCGTTTTATTCCGGCATTGAGCCCCTATGACGGAACTCAATACCGGAATTCCATAACGCTAGTGTGAAAGTAGCCTTAGCTCAAACTGAGTACACTGCAATAATATAAAAATTGCCCCAAAGGTGTACATAGCCTTTAAATGTCCTTTTCATGTTCAGATACTTCCAGATAAGAGTGTATCATAAAGTTGAACATTTTATTTTGATGAGTAAATCACAGAAAAATAATATTATTAGTGCACAAAAATAGATGCAAACAATATATACTGTATAAACTAAGCCCTCATTCTGATATGATAAAATCTGAGACTCTTAGCCAATATATTTTGATCAAAACACATCTGTGCCCACCTACCCAGCGTCACGGTGGTCTCAGGTCAGGCAGGTCCTACGCTAAACCTAACTATGCCGTTGGGCATCTATATCTAGGAGCGTGGACGCTGCACATATAGGTGTGTTGCTCCTAGTAACCTCTATGTGCATACAGCAACCAATGAGAGGAGGGGCAAACACACCTATATGTACCACGCAATCAAGGTGCTCAATTTGATAGGAAGAGCAAAAGTGCACAAGAATGCTACTCGAGATAAGCTAAGAGCGCATTCACACCTGAAGGTGCCACTCCCTCAGGTACATGTTATAAACTAAACAAAACTCACAGAAACAACGGATAAAAAAATGATAAAAAACATCCTGCATGATGTGATAATGATTGCGGATGTCAGTAGCTATGCAGGATGTTTTTTATCATTTTTTTATCCTTTGTTTCTGTGAGTTTTATTTTGATGATTCATAAACTAAGCCCATAGAGATCAATCAGTAGTATCCATAGATGAGAGGAGGCTCCATAGCCAAGACTAAACTAGACCCCCAATATGGAGTTGGGTTTTTCCACCAGGATGGAAGGCTTGGTGTTTGTTTACCCTCCCCCCCCTTTTTTTTTTTGCTAAAAATTCAGTTCCACTGGAGAGGGGAGTCCTTCACAGGTTACTGCCACCCATTAGCAAAAAGGATTGGACCGAGAAGGGCTGTGCCCCATCTCTGCATGGGTCTCATAGCAGCTGCATGGTCTGCTTATGTTATGGAAGCCTTTGAGATCCGTGCATGCAGCTTTCCTTACAGCCTCATACTCGGATGTCTTTTTTTAATTTTGTAATTGAAGTTCAATGATGCATTTATAAAGATTCTGCCCATCAAGGTGACCCTATTATATTTTTTTCCGACTGCAAAGAAATTAATTTATCTAATATTTCAAATGTATAATTCTGTAAAGTGTCTTCAAGACCAGATCAGCTAATTTCATAAATTCAGCTCTGTCGCCACCTATTTGCAGTAAGTGGTAATGCAATACCTAGTGTATCTATGTGTCCTCATTATGATATAACGTGGTTCTGGGTCCTGGGTTCACAATAGTATTCTAAAGTATTCTGACTTTGCAATTACTATTTCTATTACTGTTTTATGCTATTTTGCACCATTGTCATCAGAGTAGACAACAAACAAAATCTGTGTATGTACTAACATGTATTCCAGTGGGCAATGGAAAGAATTGTAGCTCAAAGCTCCCAGGCACACCAGCAGTGGAGTATAGAGTCTGTATAAGACATATATGTACTATTAAAGGGGCTGTCTTACATCAATAAGTTGCATTTATCATGTAGAGAAAGCTAATACAAGGCACTTACTAATATATTGTTATTATCCATATTGCATTCTTTGCTGGCTGGATTCATTTTTCCATCACATTATACACTGCTCATTTCCATGGTTACAGACCACCCTGCAATCCAGCAGTGGTGGCCGTGCTTGCACAATATAGGAAAAAACACCGGCCTATGTGCTCTCCAATGGTCCCGGCCACCAGAGAGGCTGATGCTTTTTCCTATAGTGTGCAAGCACGACCACTATTACCTTTCTCTACATGAAAAATGCCACTTACTGAAGTGAGACAACCCCTTTAAGGGTACGGGCACACAGCGCAATCAGAACGCAGTTGCAACGCGGCCGCGCTGTGGTTGAATACCGCGCAGCCATGTGAGCCGTCAGTTAACTAATTAGGACTGCACTGTTTACTGCATTGTTAGTGGCCACGCAGCAAATGGCCATAAACAATGCAGACTGAATGAACTCCTAATGAGTTGATTGAGGCCTGCTGAAGCTGCATACTGGACCACCATGCAGACATTTCACAAATGTCAAGTGCAAGTTAACCCTTGTGCATTAAAGTAGTAAGTTGATGGCTTTGCATAGCAGCAATAGGAGAAAATGTCCACAAACATCCAGATTCTGAAGTACCCTTGATCCAGGCCACTACATTCATCTTTGGGGGTGGAGGCTTTCTGCCAGACCACCCTCAAACATGGCAGGACCTTCAGAGTGAAGCATACTTATCTGCTCAACGCCGCTGGGTTCTGGCTCCCCTTCCATTGCTGCTTCTCTGTGGCAATGAGCAGGTAAGTATGCTTCCCTCCGAAGTTTTAGCCACATGGGGGAGGAGGGTCTGATGAACAACCCCATTTAAGTGTCACCAAATATGTAGATTAAAATAATTTTTCATTGGGACCAGTATTGAAAAAGTTCTCAACTTTCCACATTATTGGATGATAAATGGGCGTAAAAACTGCCAACCATTTTTAAGACCCAGAGATGTACTGAGAAGAGTTGTCACCTCCCCCACTCTTTGGCGGCTCATACAAAGTATATTGTATCAGAGACTACAATAAGGAGTGAAAACAATTCCTCTTGGGGTATAGGGTATAAAATATCTGTGCCCAACCCTCAGGTGAGAAAATTGAGAATTAAACTAATTTGGGGAACATATAATAATTTAACCTGTAAATTATGTTCTAAAGGAGGAGCTACACAGGAATGTGAATTAACGTGGAAAGCACAAGCTGCAGAGACCTAAGATTATGGCTGTAATTGCACTGATTTACCTTCCATTGATGGTGAGAGGGGTTGACTGGCAATGCACTGCTTCTCCTTTTATCAACAGGTATGCCTAAACTCCCATTGAGAACCAGTATAAATCCATCTACAATGAGCTCCCCCTAGTGGTGACTGCAGGCAGTCATTTTTATAGTGTGAAGGAAAGCAGATGATTTGGAGCTCCATGATTTGCTGGAAGAGTAAATGACTTATATACCTGAAAACCCCAAAAAAGATTAGATATGACATTACTGTGAACAATAACTTAAACGGGGTTGTTCAGGGTTACAGAAACATGGCTGCTTTCTTCCAAAAACAGCACCACCCTTGTCTAAAGATTGTGTGTACTATTGCAGCTCTTCCTCAATGACTTCAACAGAGCTGAGCCGCAATACCAGACACAACCCATGTACAGGGTGGTGCTGTTAGGCCCTATTGTAGTACCCCAAAATAGGGTACTATTATTGGTGTATAATGTTCTGATTTATTGCGTAACCCAGTATAGCTCTGTATGAATCAGACTTGGTTAACAATCCTGACTCTGTCCTTGTAGTAAGCTAGATGATGGACTTAGGTCCGCCCCTAGTTCAGTGTAGTGTGTTAGCTGAGGAAGTGAGAGGGAGTACATGTGATCACTCCTTGGAGCTTTGCAACAATAAAGCCATCTCCACTTTACAATGCTCCAGAAAAGAGAGAAAAAGAAAGAACTAGAAGGTCCAGAATCTGCATGGCCAAGCACTGGAGTCAGTCAGGAAGGTATTTGCAGTTTAAGGCTGATCTGTACTCTGCTGGGAATTGCAGACAGGCTTTCGAGAACCTTACTGTCTGCCTTAGAGAGAGACTTTAGAGAGAGAGACAGAGAGGAACAGAGTACTACAATACCCATCCTTGCTAATATCCATACATTGCTATCTGGGAAGATTTGCACAGTGAATTGTTTGGAACTGTGTTTTGATACAGTTGGATGTACTACAACTCCCATTATGCACCTTAGTAAATAGAAACTTGTCTGTTTTCTACAACTGGCCTGATTATTGACTCCAGCATCATTTTCTGCCCACAGCATCAACATCTCCTGCCTTGAACCCATACAACCA
This sequence comes from Rhinella marina, assembly GCA_900303285.1. Classification (NCBI taxonomy): domain Eukaryota; kingdom Metazoa; phylum Chordata; class Amphibia; order Anura; family Bufonidae; genus Rhinella; species Rhinella marina. The sequence goes on from ONZH01008966.1 coordinate 29,443, forward strand.
CCATCAGGCAGGAACCCCAGCATCAGGGTGTGCATCAAGGAAAGAAAGGGTGTGACCTCCTGTCACTGCCGGGCCGTAGGGAGCATCGATGTGAGGATTGACACTGTGAATAACTGTTGCGACTCCCATCTTCTGCTACACTCCTCTATAAATTCTGCACCATAAATTCTGTGTAAAGAGTTAAACATATAAAATTCTGGCTGCCACTTTAAATTCCCCTTCGTTTCGTCCATCTCCGGAGCTTTTCTCCACTCAATTTGTCAAAGTCTGACCGAAATGAGTCTGTTATTGACACAATTGGAGAAAAATGGATGGTGCCTACATCCGAGGCTCACCCCATCAGGCTAAGCACTGGGTAAAGTTTATGAATGTGCTGCTGAAAAAAATGACAAATGCTTGAAAAAGCTATTTTATATTCCCATAAAGTTAATTAGTACGGGCTTCAATTATACCTTATGCTACAGTCTGTGGAAAGCAATATAATCAATACTTAGATATCCATGGCCCTATAATTGCTGTTCCTGTCATCTAACAGACTGGGGAAGGGGACAATAAATAGGGAGGCACTTACAGCACAAGAGATATTTATTTCGGAATAGATATCTACATCTTCAGCAGACTGTGGATATAAATATATGCTGTTGTAAAACTACAACTCCCACCATGCCCTGCGGTAGGCTGATAGCTGTAGGCTGGCCGGGCATGCTGGGAGTTGTAGTTTTTCAACAGCTGGAGGGCTGCCGGTTGGGCATCCCTGGTGTAGAGGTTACAGGCCATGCCGGTCATGTGCTGAATATTCTGGGGTCGCTACAGTTAAAGGGGTTCAAAGGTAGATGGCATAAGGCATGGTGCATCCAAATGGGAAATACATCCATCAGGGTTTGCAGTAACCAGTGTTCTTCTTTACTGGAACAACTCAAGTGCAAAACAATATAGGCAGTGCACTGAGCTGACTTCTCCAGTCTCCTCCCTGGCAGAACAGGATTGAATGCTGAAGAAAGGCCTGAGGTAACTGCCCCTCTTTATCTCTCAGAAAGTTGGTACCCTGGCCAAAAGGCTGGTGACCCGGGGTCTGTGTCTCAGTATCCCCATCCCAGTGTCTTAATCTGGACACTCGTGCAGTCTGGCAGAGTTTCTCTTACTAAACACTGGACCCTATCTGTGGGAGAGGTGGAGTGGAGAAGCACAGCCTAAACAGTGTTGCAATTTCAGTCTGTCATAGACTTGCATAGTGTTTCACTACAAGTCTATGGGAATGACTAACCAGTTTTTTTCCAACATAAACACGTTTTCAGACTTAAACCAGACAGCCAAAAGGTCAGTTTCTGGTTTGTTTTTTCCTCCAATACTTTGCACGGTCCCTTATAGTAACTATGGAAGATTTTTAACTTCTCAGTGCATAGGTAGGAAGTCCTGAAGCCTCTCAGTATTAGATGCAACCAGTGTCAGACTTGGATGCCTAGGGCCCACCAGTAAAATTCATTCTGGGGTCCCACTGTACAGCGACCTTCCAATGCGTCTATAAGTCTACCCAGTTTTTTATATTGCTATAGGTTATTTCAGATGCTGGTGTGCTGGTGGACTGGGGGCCCACCTTTCTCAGGGGCTCATTGGGGGATTCCCCTGTTCCCCTGTGGGCCAGTCCAAGCCTGAGTGCAACTATAGTGCAATAACAGTGTAAATAAACAGGATGTATTTCAATATTTCAATGTGCCCATATAAATAAGACTTAAGCCTCATTCACAAGTCAGTGTTTCACGGACGTGTCCTGTACGTGTTCTCCACGGACAGCACACGTCCCCATTTATTTGAATGTGTGTGTTCAGACATCAGTGTTTCAGCACGGTCCGTGGGTCCATGTTTTCAGCACGGATGCATGTCCTATCTTGATCCGTGTTCCCGGATCCCTCACGCCCATTATAGTCAATGAGTCCGTGAAAACCACGGATCCCTCACGGATATCATCCGTGTTGCATCCATGTTTCACGGATCATTAAGAAGAGATGCTTTGAAAATTATTTTTCAGCTGTTCAGTGTCAGTGAAACACGGATGCAACAGGGATGGCAAAACACAGACCCACGGATCCTTCACGGACAGCTTCACGGATGCCTCATTGGCCACTTGCTCACGGATTTGAGTATGGACACGGACGTGTGAATAAGGCTTTAAGTCTGCCAAACCTGAGCTACGTCCCTTGGCATATGTTTTGTTGAATTTCAAAAAGTCAGATCCTTTGTTCTTAAGGTGTCTGGCAGCAGCTTATCCTCCTCTCCCCGTTAAAATTACATGCATGCTCGGTCATACTGAGTGCATTTCCGTTTTTTTCAAGTGCCATTGATATTAATGGTTTAGCATATGAACCAGTGGAAGAAAAATAGAAAAAAACAGTGGAAGAAAAATACGTTTATGTGCACGAGCAATATGTAGGCACTGGTCGTGTGCACCCCGCATCATGGATGTGGCCCCATTCCCTTGAATTGGTCTGTAATCCGGAAGGTCAGTTGCGGAAAGGAGGCAAGGCTTCTTTCCGTGCCTCCACACCGCAAAAAAATAAAACAAGTTACCCGTGCATTGGGAAGCACAAATTGCGGTCCCCAATGCACAGAACGGCCGTTACGTTTTTTGTTTTTTTTTGCGGATACGTAATGGCTCCTGAAAATTGGTCCGAAAAAAAAACAGAAGTTACTCATTTTTGTTTACGTATGTCCGTTTCGCAAACTGATAGAACATATCCTATTATTGTCCGCATTAGAACAACGATAGGACAGCTGTTCCATTCCAAAATATGGAATGTACACGGATGTCATTCGTATTTTTTGCGGACGCAAAATACATATGGTCGTGTGTATGAGCCCTTACTGTTGACAAAACCAAATGAATACAGATTTATGGCTGAACAAATGCTGTTCATCCTGAGCCTCCTGTTTCATGAATGTGCTGAAAGAGCTGCAGTGACTTATGGCACAGGCAGAGGAGAGTAGAGGCAGAAGGTAAGCCAGGGAGGGGGATGTAAATGCATAGACATGTAGGTGTTTATACCGTTCAGGGTCTTGGTGACGGAAAAATGTCATCTACAGACCAGTGTGCCCTGAAATGTACAGAAGTGTCATAAAGGGGCCACAGGGTGCATCAGACAACTGATCCAGGGGTCCTGAGATCTGAGCAGATCCAGACCGGTGCAGGGTGACCAGTGACAGGGGGGCAAGAGGGACTAATGGTTAGACGGGCTGTGTCTGGTATTGCAGCTCATTCCCATTAACCAGAATGAAGGTGAGCTGCAATACCGGGTACAGCCTACAGACAAGAGTGGCGCTGTTATTGAGATGATGCTGTTAGTTTGAGCCAGTACTTGTGGACCTGCAGTCTTCTTAGTAGAAGTCACATCTTAGCCATTTTTTTCTTTTTTGCTATAACTGTTTCGGGGAGAGTTGAGGGATAACATTACACTTCTAAAAAAGGTTGTCACCCCGCTTTCCCAAACTCTTAAAAGACAAATCTGCCTAGTCTTTATAAGGGCTCTTGCATAGGACCGTATGTATTTTGCAGTCCACTAAACACAGATCTGCAAAAAAAAATAAAATAAAACTATGTCCATGTTACATCCGTTTTTTTGCATTGTTACAATGGGTCCTCAAAAAATGTACACGGATGTCACACAGGCGTCATCTGTATTTTTTGTGGATCTTCGTTTTGCGGACCGCAAAATACATACAGACGCACCCTTAGGCTATATTCACACAAACGTATTTTGTTTCAGTATCCATTCCGCTTTTTTTTTTTTTTTGTGGATTGGATGAGGACCGATTCATTTCAATTGGTCCGCAAAAAATGCGGACAGCACACAGTGTGCTGTCTGTATCTGTATGTCCGTTTCATAGCCCCGCAAGAAATATAGAGCATGACCTATTCTTGTCTGTTTTGCGAACAACAATAGGCACTGTTACAACGGATCCACAACAAAAAAAAAAAAATGATGCAACACGGACTTCATCTGTATTTTTACTGATTGGTGTTTTGCAGACCACAAAATACATACGGTTGTGTGAATGCAGCCTTAGGGCCCTTGCACACGACCGTATGTGCTCCGAGACATACGGTCCATGAGCGGGCCATATGTCCCGGAGCGGCATAGATCGTGGGCACGGGAGCGCACAGCATCATAGATTACATACATATATTACATTACATATGAGTGCGGGACAATAGTGAACATAAGAGCATATGAGTGCGGGACAATAGTGAACATAAGAGCATATGAGTGCGGGACAATAGTGAACATAAGATCATATGAGTGCGGGACAATAGTGAACATAAGATCATATGAGTGTGGGACAATAGTGAACATAAGAGCATATGAGTGCGGGACAATAGTGAACATAAGATCATATGAGTGCAGGACAATAGTGAACATAAGATCATATCAGTGCGGGACAATAGTGAACATAAGATCATATCAGTGCGGGACAATAGTGAACATAAGATCATATGAGTGCGGGACAATAGTGAACATAAGATCATATGAGTGTGGGACAATAGTGAACATAAGAGCATATGAGTGCGGGACAATAGTGAACATAAGATCATATGAGTGCGGGACAATAGTGAACATAAGATCATATCAGTGCGGGACAATAGTGAACATAAGATCATATGAGTGCGGGACAATAGTGAACATAAGATCATATCAGTGCGGGACAATAGTGAACATAAGAGCATATGAGTGCGGGACAATAGTGAACATAAGATCATATGAGTGCGGGACAATAGTGAACATAAGATCATATCAGTGCGGGACAATAGCGAACATAAGATCATATGAGTGCGGGACAATAGTGAACATAAGATCATATGAGTGCGGGACAATAGTGAACATAAGATCATATGAGTGCGGGACAATAGTGAACATAAGATCATATGAGTGCGGGACAATAGTGAACATAAGATCATATGAGTGCGGGACAATTGTGAACATAAGATCATATGAGTGCGGGACAATAGTGAACATAAGAGCATATGAGTGCGGGACAATAATCCCGCGAGCAGCCTGACGTGCACAGCATCATAGTAATCAATGATGCTGTGCGCTCCCGTGCCCACGATCTATGCCACTTCGGGACATATGGCCCGCTCACAGACCGTATTCCTCGGAGGGCATACAGTCGTGTGCAAGGGCCCTTATTAGGAGGAAAGCTGGAGTACAGTGCCTTTGCGGAATAATGATTCAGCCATATTATCCGTCACCCAGCTTTCCCAGAAACGACCATAATTTTTTTTAAAAAAAAGAGCTCATAAAAAAATAAAAATTTCTGGGAAGAAATGGAAGGATTTAATGGAACAGCTACAATCTCTTCTGCAGAAAACAAAAGCTGCGCCCACAGGCGACTTTGAACTCTGTCAAATTGCGGCTAATTTTTAAGGTGTTTTATTCATCCTGAATCACCTTCTTTAGGAACATTAGAGAAATTTCAGGCAGTAGGAATTTTTTTATTTCATGTTTTTTTTGCCGTCGGTTTTAAAGTAAAAATGAACAAGAACGGGAAGAGGGAGGAAAGGGGTGGAAAAGGAGCCGGGGAAGGATTCTTGCATTGCACATTATAGACCTTCTGCTCGTCATCTTACTATCAAAGCAAATGAACATTCAGCTGAGAGATTCCAGCCAATCGCAGGGCACATTCCTAGGTCTCTCACCAGTCCTTGGTGGGGAAGGGTTTTTTTTTTTTTTTTTTTCTTTTCGCTTTCATGCTCTGAATTTGGAACACAGATAAAAATGCCAGGTCTGAACTGCCTCTAGGGATAACCTCCCCACTATAATATGAATGAACAGCATCTTGGCTGGGGAATACAAACACACACACACACACAAAAAATTCACAGTGCAGGCTCCGCGTCTCGCTGAGGCCTTCCATTCCCAGCAGTGGTCGTTTCTAGCTTTTTGTTTCCGTGCTGAAAGGTGCATTGGATTCTAGACCTCCATGTACGACAATTTGTACCTACATGGATTTGAAGATTCGGAGGCGGTAAGCATTTCTTTATTTCCTTCCTTCCTTTTGCAGAGCAGGGACACCATCTAGATGAATGTTAGGTGCAGATGCATGCTCAATCCTATAACAGGTTAATGGTCATTCATGATGCTTAAAGGAACCCCCTTTTAGAAGAAGGTGGGTTATGGCCCCTTCTACTGAATGGCTTGTGCTATGGGATTGAGGCTTTCGGAGGGTAAATGGCCACCTGGGTTGGAAATGTATCTGCATGAGCATACATGATGTACCCCTTTAACACTGTCATAATGTCTTCTCCTTGCTGCTCAGGTATCTTGGATTGGGTTCTTCTGTGAAGGCAAATAGGTTGGATGTTGTGGGCATGCTTGGGATGGAAAGGGTGAAGGATTGGGGAAGGGTTCCCGGTGGGGTAACAGCAATGCAACAATGTATCAGGCAGGACTCTATACAAGGGATTATGTAAGAAGTCATTGATTTTCATAAAGGGGTCCGGTGTATACGTCATTGCAGATGTGTAAACTTACTGGTGTGATAACCACAGGGGAGCAGCTAAGATTACATGTCAGCTGCGATGCTGCGCTCTTTCCCTTCCACCCAGCATCAGCAGTGATCAGGCTTTATGGTGTCAATTGTGGCTTTCTGATGGGAGATTTGCGCCGTGGCCCATGTGCCCATTGAAACGTCTCCTGCAATATTAACCAGTGATGTACTGAGGTGGACTTTGCGAACACAAATAGGCTTGCTTTTTTTTTTTTTTTTTGCAATCTTTTGCACTGAAATGTCGATGGTGAAACTGGAAGGAGGAGGAGGAGGCAGGGCAATGCTTCTCCTGCCTGAGAAAAAAAAAAAGAGATGTGGAGGATCCATCCTTTCAGGGGGGAGGAGGAGGTGGAGGAGGGATCTTTAGAAGAAGAGACACACACTCTCGGACTCTGGAGATGTAGCCTCTGTGTAGTAACAGCAGCTCTTGGAGGGAAATTCAGAAATACTGACCTCCTGTTTCCATCAGAGGTGGACTGACACATTTGGAATGTGCGGAACGATCTTTGGCATGAGATGGGTTAAATATTGCTGACACAGAACTGGAAATTGACCATAGACCAAGAAATATGTGGACTTCTTTAAGGCTTTGCTGTAACTTTCAACCCCAGCATGCCTTGGGTATGACATATTTCAAGGAGGTCTGTGTCTTTAAAACAGAGCATGACCACTACTTCTGTATCTTCAGCCCACAGCATGACCACTACTTCTGTATCTTTAGCCCACAGAATGACCAATACTTCTGTATCTTTAGCCCACAGAATGACCAATACTTCTGTATCTTCAGCCCACAACATTACCACCACTTCTGTATCTTTAGCCCACAGAATGACCAATACTTCTGTATCTTCAGCCCACAGAATGACCAATACTTCTGTATCTTCAGCCCACAGAATGACCAATACTTCTGTATCTTTAGCCCACAATGACCAACTTCTGTATCTCAGCCACCCTTAGCCAATGACCATACTTCTGTATCTTCAGCCCACAGCATGACCACTACTTCTGTATCTTTAGCCCCGAGCATGACCACTACTTCTGTATCTTCAGCCCACAGTGTGACCACTACTTCTGTATCTTTAGCCCACAGAATGACCAATACTTCTGTATCTTCAGCCCACAGCATGACCACTACTTCTGTATCATTAGCCCACAGAATGACCAATACTTCTGTATCTTCAGCCCACAACATTACCACCACTTCTGTATCTTTAGCCCACAGAATGACCAATACTTCTGTATCTTCAGCCCACAGCATGACCACTACTTCTGTATCTTTAGCCCCGAGCATGACCACTACTTCTGTATCTTCAGCCCACAGTGTGACCACTACTTCTGTATCTTTAGCCCACAGAATGACCAATACTTCTGTATCTTCAGCCCACAGCATGACCACTACTTCTGTATCTTCAGCCCACAGCATGACCACTACTTCTGTACCTTCAGCCCACCGCATGACCACTACTTCTGTATCTTTAGCCCAAGAGGGTAGCTTGAAGCAACTTGGCCCCAGTGCAAAATCTGTTATTGGGCCCCCATGCTATCATATGTTTTTCATAGCACTTGTTTCTTCATATGGAGCAGAAGGATCTTTTTTTCTCCAGGGCCTGACTACAGCTGCCCTACCTGTAGTGATTGCCCATGCTTTAGCATACAGACTGTGATAATATTAGGTCTTTGATTTCAGGACCTTTAGCTGCCGAAGTTTATATATTGAATGGGTGTGAACAGATAATACCTCCTTGGGCCCACTCGGAGGTCCACCCTCCATCTATGCAGAATATATGCACGTCCACTTTTACTTGCATCATAATCCTGTTATCATGGCACACACTGGACATATCATCTATGCCATCTAATTGTTTATTTGTGAATTATCCCAATATGAAATAGAGTAGACCCTAGGGGTAAATGATTGGCCTCAAAGTCACCACCAAATGGGGTTGTCTTCTGCTGGAGTGTTAGAGCCTATGAAAGTCAGGGCCTTCAGCCCACGGCAGGGTCCTTGGTACTCCGTCACTCAGAGGGACAGTCTGACTCTGCTTCCTTCCCTTTGTGGTTGTGGCCCTCAGCTTTTTGGGAAATGAAGTTAAACACAATATAAATGAATGGGCTGAAGCATTGCCTGTTCTTGGTTAGTGTAGCTGTAGCTCGCCTGCTTCTGTGGTCTTGTAGACAAGTCTTTTAACATCTTCTAGTGACGATACGGTGCAGCTAATATTGTGTTCTCAGGATCTAAAATCCTGGTCATTTTTACTTTTATTTTATACTAAGATACTTTACATTGCTTGGAGTTTTTAAATGAATTATTGTATATAAAATTCTGAAATGTCCTACTTACCTGGGTCCCCTCTGTAGAGATCAACATAAAGCCAGAAAATTCAGGTTTGACTGCTAGGAACCTCAGCATCGCACTTACATATCGCATGATTCACCTGGAGTTAGTGCTCCCCTATTTCTCAGGGGAAAATCATCACCATGTCCAAAGCTTTTGTAAAATTGTCAATGGCCAGCGGCATTGGCAGGTCTAATATGTATTAGGGGTCATGCACATCATCACCATAATATGGCTCCGTACATCCTCTGATGCAGCACCCAGAAGTATATGGTGTCCTTCTGCTCTACCTCTTTACGTCTCTGATTTTAAACCAAGGGTTGCTTTCATATTCCATGAAAAAAACATTGCCTTGTTCGATTGTACATATGGTGTTGTATGGAAGCAATGTACGACATTACTTGCAATACAAGCTCTGGGCACTGCTTTCTACATAAAGCCTAAAGCTGCAGGGCTGCTGTGGTGACTTCAGAAAGTTTCTGGGGTACATTTCAAAGGGGAAAAAAGTTTTGGAAAAATTCATCCTCTGGTCCATGTCAGAGCATTTTGTTTTCCTTGGTCTTTGGAAGGAGCTGGGCCTATCTTTGAACCCTAAAACTCTGTTACCCTGGTCACCAGTGCTTTAAACAAGGAAGTATCTGTTCAAAAATGCCCTCCTAATGGATGTGGCCTGTACATTGTTTGCAGTGTTTCACCAGAACTGATGACCACATGGATATTCACATCAGGAGAGGCCAGTGCCCGCAGACTGCACGGGCGCAGGCCTCTTGATGTACTGCGCATGCGCGGGATTTCGTCCGTGCCGAAGCTTCACTGAGCGAGTCAGTGAAGTGAATATTAAGTAGGTGGGCGTGCCTGGGCTCCAAGGAATCGCCGAGCCCGGGCTCCTGCAACGGTTGGCAACTCCCCTTGTGCTCCTTATAATAGTGAGTGACAGCTACTAAAAATCGTTTTTTTAACACAAAAACTGCCTCTGTGACCTATAACAATTACAATTTAGAACTGCTTATAACTGGCCGAATCCGATGGTATAAATAACTCAATATGTGAAATGCTGCTGACAGAATCCCTTTAAATAGTTTTTCTTAAGGCCCTGTGTAGCATCACTGCTCAAAGGAAAAACAAGTAGAGCAAAATTCCTTCCATCATCCAGGAACTCTGATAATCCAGCACTTGTCCCCAGCAAAGGACCCATAAGTTAATTCATCCCTCATAACATTTTTCTTAGGAACCCATTACCACTAGGGTCTGTTTCTTTGATTCAAGACCTATTAGACTTTATTGATGATATATGGTTTAGGCCATGAGAATAATTTCCTCTAGTGGGTCCAAGAGACCCCAGTCCAACAATCTTTTGGTTCGGTGGTGCCAGGAGTGTAACAAAAGGGTTGTAGTTATGATATGCACCAGTTAATCTCCTGTGTAGCTGTGGCCCAGCTATGTGTAGGGCCGGTGCATAATCGAGTTGTGGGTGGGTGCTGCAATAACAGTTAACTTTACCGTAGGATGGCAACAGGGGCATAGCTAAAGGCTCATTTAGTTCAGTTCAGCTTGGGCCCCCCTTCGCTCAGTGCTTAGTGGCCAGGGCCAGCGAGGCAAATAGTCTTCGTGCTGCCTGGGGCAAAAATTGAAAAATTCTTAACCTGACCCCTTCCCTCCAGCCAGAGGTATAACTTAACCAGCATGCACTTTCTATAATACTGGTGTCTTCTTATGTGGGTCAAGGGTCTTTGGGCCCCCTCAGGCTACCTCTGCACCCCCTATAGCTACGCCCATGGATGGCAACTCAACATGGCAGCCTTCATAGGAGCGGAGCTCTAGCTATATACAGATAGCTAACAAGTTGTCTTAGATGAGAGGCACAGTTCTTCAATGTTACAGCAACTCTATTCAGAATTGTAACAGAGTAGGTTCCTATGTCATGTGATGTTTCTTCCCCGATTCAGGGGTATGTGGCTCTATGGTGGGTGCGCAGTACTATGCAGAGAATCCCTAAGACTTGCCAGTAGGCCACGCTACCACTTGCTACCTCCTACCTCTGTGTTGGTCACTATGTGGCTGGTATTGCCACACAGGCCACCATGGCAGACTGCAGTCCCAAAGCACCAGCTACCACCACCCTCATGGTATCCATCCAGGCTGTGGTTGTTTTCAGAACCCAGCAAACACAACTTGAGCACACCAGCAAACTCCCTAAGATGAGGTGACATCTCCTCTTATAATTTAGCCTGGTGCACATGAGTAGTGCAATGTCCCAACACTGGTGCACTGTCCTTCTCCAGGAGGGCCACTGACATGTCATTCTTCACCCTCCGGGCATTTGGGGACCTATCTTACCCCAGCACCATATTGAAAAAGGATGTGGCCTATTTTAGAGAGTGCGATGTTCAGCACCATCACACTTTATATAAAGTAATGTACAATACAAATACTGTTCATAACAGAGCATATATCAAACCCATATACTGTATAACACATGCTGTGAATGTTCACACTATTAAAGGCTCCAGCACTGCTTTGTGGCATACGGTGTAAATAGACGCCAGGTGTGAACACTTATTAAAGCTCATCATATCAGGTGATGCCATCTTTCTGACCAGAAAATACTGGAAAAGTTTACAGAGGTAAAAAGTGGGGTGGTTTTGGGGGCATGGCAATATGAGGTGTTATTTCACACCAATGGTTTGATCATATTTAAAAAACAAAATAATTTTTTTCAGGACATTTTTAATATAGAATACAGGCAAAAATGATGCCAAGGAATCATGTATGAACACGTTTAATTGAATGAACTCTTATGGGGAAGCAAATAACCACAAAGCCAGAAAAAATACATCTCTAACACCTATTTCTCTGCTGCCCCTGAAATGTGCAGCCCTATGCAGGAGCCCAGTTTGTAATGCTGGTTTGTTTTGTAAAACAAATTAAAATCTATTATTTTTGACAACAGGCAGTGCAAGAAAATTATTTTCTTTCCTGATTGATGGAAATCTTTTCCATCTGTCAGAAATATATTAGATATTCCTCTCTAGTTATAATTATTTTTACTATTTCTGTAGGATGTAACGGGTATCTCTATAAGCTCTGCGCAGGTTTAACTCTATAGATCAGGTATGGGCAGGAGGGCGGGGTAAAATGTAAACTTACTTGATGTTTTGATGTTTGTGTGTTTGGTGCAACTAATTTGAGGCTGTGATGGTGAGGCTGGTGAATGTCTGTATTGTGACATCAATAAAACTCCCAACCAGGTTTCTAAAAGTTATATCTCAGCCTGTATGGTGGCTAGAACCGAGATTATGGTCTTGTTTTAAAAACAAGACCGGCTGTTAAGAGCCTTCAGTAGCAATGAGTTCTCTTATCCATCTTTGGCTGCTGAAAATTACCAGAAGACAATGTGGCTGGTACAGATCAAACACCAGCCTCCTGCTGGTAATACTTACTAGGTGATGACCCTAGGTGTTTGTTGTCATTGCAAAAAGTTTGCTTGTTTTAATGTTAAACTAAACTGAAATGCTAAGATTTGTTGTATTTTTGTTTGCCTACTTAATAGTACTGTATGGATAGGTCAGGGTTAAGAACTAGCCCCTTTAGGTTGCTAGTAGATGGACCTGGGCTCGCCCCAGTCAGTAGGGCAGTTCCAGCCTAGCTGTGCTACAGAAAGGACACGTGTCTGCTTACACCCAGAGAACCAACATCTCTCAGACAGTTGCAGCTTTATCCAAAGTGCTCCAGAGATAGAGAGAAAGAGAAGAAAGACTAAAAGGTCCAGATCTTGCAAAGGCATGCACTGGAGTCAGTCAGCAAGGTACTGGGCGCTTACAAGAACCTCATTGCCAACCTAAGGTTCTGCAGAAAAGCGGAGTACCACAACCTCCATGATTTCTGCCATCCATACATTGCAATTGAGGAAGGATTGCACTGTGTTATATGTCTTGGAACTGTGCCTTGACACCATTGGATTAACTACTACTCCTATTCTGCAGACTAATTTATTTACTACAACTGACCGGGGCACTGACTTTAGCGCCATTTACCGGCCATTGCTTCTACACCTCCTGCCTTACACTCTGCCAAAACATCTGCATGGAGGTTGTATGTTCTCCCCGTGTTTGTGTGGGTTTCCTCCGGGTACTCTGGTTTCCTCCCACACTCCAAAGACATATTGATAGGGAACTTAGATTGTGAGCCACATTGGGGACAGAGTGATCATAATGTCTGTAAAGCCCTGCGGAATATGTCCACACGCTGCCATTGCAAAGCACCATGCTACCATTATGGGGTGTTTATGGGGAGCACTGTGCTGGTGTTGTTTATAGGGGACCCGCTGACACTGCTTTTCCAACTGTGACTGGTTCCCCACTTCGCTCCACCTCCTTCTCCTCTTCTCGACACAACAGAAAATGGCTGGGAATGCCGCTCAGCCAATTGATCACCGAGATGGGGTTTACCGGGTCATTTCCTTGTGTGTCGAGAACAGGAGCAAAAAGTGGAGCGCAGCAGGGACCACATAGTGACACACACCATTTTTTCTAGTCTTTGATTCTCTGATTTTACAGTGGTCCAGAAAGAGCCAGAGAGGAGCATGGGAGTGGTAGTGGCTCTGGCTGTCATACAGTTGCTCCCTAGGGTTGTGCAGTAAAAAGGAGGATGCACTCTTTCTTCTTCCGAGACACACCCTTGTTTTGGGGCTCCTGCCTAATGGCAGTTGGGGGTGTCTGTGATGTTAACTGTTTGTATCAGTGTAAGGTAAGCCGTGTGGAGGGCAATGGCTGGAGTATGGTGCAGAAGTCAGAAAAACAGGCCAGAGGTAGAACATCCAGTTATAGCAGACACAGTGCAAGGATTAAGGTCAAGATGGGGGTAATGATCCTCTTTCCTTTTTATCTTGTTAAAATCTCTCTTAGTACAATCTATGGCTGGCAACAGTATCTTAGCAATAATGGCTGTAGGGTCCACTGCAAATTTAGGGTTTTGAAGGCAAATCTGGTCTGGACATGTCCAAGCGTGAAGGATGTCTATGTCCCTCACTGCAGTAAAGTTAGAATGGCTATAGTAGCAGGTTACCTTGCTGACTCCTATGCTTTTCCATGCAGATTCCAAGTTCTCCAATTCCGTCCTTCTGTTTCTCTTAATCTTGGAGTAATTCACACAGAGATCTATTAGTCTCTGGAGCTTTCTGGGTCTGAGAACAGGAGGCAAAAGGCACAGATTTCTCTCTCTCTGAACTCAAACCTAAGACTGACTAACCTCATTGTCAACCTAAGGTTCTGTAGAAAAGCGGAGTACCACAACCTCCATGATTTCTGCCATCCATACATTGCAATTGAGGAAGGATTGCACTGTGTTATATGCCTTGGAACTGTGCCTTGACACCATTGGATGAACTGCAAGGAAAACTGGGGGTCAGTCAGCACATCCAAGTATGCAGGTGCACGTCACATGGCTGTAAATAGAAAAGTAAAACATAAAAAATGCAACAGCACTCTGCAAACACAGACAATAAAATGAGTACATATAATACTGCCATACTCACTATCTACACTATACTGGCGCTACATTGTAAATGTGAGATTCTTGGCAAATAATTTTGTACAAAAATTATCTGTGCCCGTCTGCCCTACATCAAGGCGATCTCTTTAAGCCGGGAACCTAACACTAAACGCCATAGGTTGTGCAGCGATCTATATTGATGACTATCTTCAGGATACGTCATCAATATCTGATTGGCAATGGTCCGACACCCAGCACCCCCGCCAATCAGCTGTTTGAAGAGGAGGCATCGCTTTATGCGAGCACCACTTCCTGTTCATTACACTGCACTTTGTCTCGGAAGTACTCACCCCATTCACTTGAATTGAGAAAGTGCTTGTAACTATACTACACTGCTGATGCACAGGATACTACGCGTAGTGTAATGACCAGGAAGTGGCTCTCGTATGGAGTGCTGCCTCCTTGTCAAACAGCTAATCGACGGGGGTACCAGGTGTCGGCTTCCCACCAGTCAGATAGGTCATCAATATAAATTGCTGCACAACCCCTTTAACCCTGGTTGTGCCATCCATACACAGCTATACTGGGTATAATACATAACAATACACAACATAACATTACATTACATAACATTAAATAACAAACCATATGCACATACCTCCTGCTCCGGGGTACTGCAATTGTACCTTTTTAATTATATCTGTTGAACATGGCTATGGGGGCAGACATCTTGCCTGAGCTGTTATTAACAGAATTTAGAGATACACTTTATAGGAGATGACCCCATTGACTTCCATGGGAGAGTTTTCTAGGCATGCTCATTGACCTGTGCAGAAGTTAGGAGGGTGTAGATAAGCAGTGATATCACCTACTAAAAATGGAGGATCCTGTGTTATCTATGTATAGAGATGCTGTCATTGTAATCCTGGAGGTGACTGCTGAAACGCTGTTTCTAAAGACAAAGAAGTGGTGCCTATTATTAGGCTTCATGACACATTCCCTTTAAATAAGCAAGTCTATAAAATATGTATTCACAATCCAAACTCCACCAAAGGCATCAATGGCCCGAGATGTTCTATGGCAGGCATGCTCAATCTGTGGCCCTCCAGCTGTGGCAAACTACAACTCCCAGCATGCCTGAACAGCCTACAGCTATGAGCCTAAAGCAGGGCATTGTGGGAGTTGTAGTTTTACAGCAGCTGGAGGGCCGCAAGTTGAGCATCCCAGCTCTATGGTATAAAAGGGGTTATAAATCATAATTTTTTTTTTGTTCCAAAAACAGCGACACACTTCAACATTCACTTGAATGAGACCAAGCTGCAATACCAGACATTTTCCATGGGGAAATGTGGTGCTGTTTTTAAAGGAAAAAAAAACCCTTTTCCTTTTAATTAGAGTTTGGGAAAGCCATCAGCAAGTGTGAATGCGTCTGAATGGAAGGAGCAGTACTTAGTATTATTTTCAAGCTATTTGGAAGCTTTTCGAGGGAAATTATTTGCTACAAATTGAAGAGGATCAATTAGCTTTCATATGTTACAGCATCCCATGGAGTAAGTACGGGTTCCACTGTAATCTTTACCTGCGCAATTGTGCTGTATTTGAATCAAATTATTCCGTAGGCTGTGAAAGCCGACCTCACCCTGTGCAAAGCAACAACATAGGGAGAGCTGCTGAATGTTTAATGCCTTACTGGCGGCTTCAGAGCTGCTGGAAAAATCACATCGGAAATCATATGGCTCTTTCCCCCTTCTGTGTCAGACTTTGAGCTGAGAAACATGTTGCGGCACTGGTAAAATGGTAAAAGAGGTTAAACAGGGGCTTTCTAAAAAAAAACAAAAAACAAAACAAAAACACGTTAAAATGGTGGCGTTCTGTTCCGTGGACTCTGCTACTTTGGATTGTGCCAAATTTTTTTTTATTACACATTTTTAATGTTTGGTCAAGGATAAGTTTGTCCTCTATAATCTAAGGCAGAAGTGTGGGTCCATAGGGCGATGATCTACAAGTAAAATGGACTGCAGTGAACCATTGAGGACTGTCCTCTTACCATTGCTCCCTAGGGTCAGTGCAGTGTAAGGAGAGGGACACCCTTTCTTCCTTCGGGACAACATACCCTGGTTCTGGGACTCCTGCCTGATGGTAGCTGGGGCGCCCTTGATGTTAGGTGTTTCGATGGGTGCAAGTCAGGTCCTGTAGAGTGCAAAGGCCGGCGTATAGAGCAAGAGTGAGTACCCAGGTTAGAGTAAAAAGAAGAAAAAAAAAATCTATTTTCATTATAGTGATTTGTAGTATATCTAATATAGAAAAACAATTGTACACAGTGAACTTCTCTCCCAGATAATGGATTCAGGCAAGGATAGAAATTATGGCCATTTTGCTAAATCCTCTCTCTCAACAGAATCTATGGTAGACGACTGTACTTTTGCAATTACATTTGCAGCGCACACTGCAGCAAACAGGTTGAGTGATACGACTGGACGGTAGTTCCTTAAGTGTGTAGGCTGTCCTAACTGTAATCCTTCCATGGCAGCAAAGTCTGTATTGCCCTTGATAGCGGTTACCTTACGACTGCTCTTGTTGCTCGGCCATGCAGATATATAATTTTTTTTTTTTTAGATTTCTGACCTTTCTCCTTTCTTTCATTTCCCTCTTGCTGTAGATCTTACAGCAATCACATGGAGATCTGTTAGTCTCTGGAACTTGAGGCCCGAGGAGAGGGAGCACATGGACTTTGCTTCCTCTCCCTCCTAACTCCCTCCTAAGAATCAATAGAATACTCTAGAGCTATTGGTGGAGCCAGCTACCACCTTTACCCTCCTGCAAATGGCTGAGTGTCTGAGTCAGTTAACTCTGTCACTACCATACAGAGCTATGCTAGGAGTATACAAGAGATTACAATGAATAGCATAAGAGTATATTACCATTACATTTAATAACAAACCATTTGCAGATACCCCCTGCTCTGGAGTACTGCATTTGTTTAGGAAAAAGTGAACCATTTACATTAATATATTCAAAAACTTTTTTTTAAAGGAAACCTGTGAAATACCTATCCCATAGAGCCACTTGAGACCTGCAAAACCCTATGATCTTGTGGAAGTCTGCAAGTGTCAGGAAGTGTTGATGGCCTCCATGCTAGGGAGGGAATAAGATGGCCGCCGCTCGTCAAGACAGGAAGAAGAATATCGTGATGTCTTCATTTTTTCCTGCTCTGCTGGGAGTGCATCTGGCAGACTTGTCCAAAAAATTGGCTAGGCTTGCTGGGAAAAGGACATGACCTAAGATTTGACTATGAGGGCCAAAATTATGCCAAAAAATTCTGGTCCAAATTAAAACAATTAATATGTGGCATAAATTTTGACCAGACTTAGACTAATGGTGCACCAGATCTATCATCTAGCATCTGGTGCATTTTTAGACTGTCTACTTTACCTTTATACTGTCTAACAAGTAGACAAGATTCATAGATCTGCCCTACTGTCTCTTTCTTTTGATGTCATTGTTTAATTGGCTATAAGCAAATTGTATTCCGTCACAATGGATGTTCAAAGTGTGAACATGACTGAGAGCGTGAAGTGGTTAAAATTCTGTCAGGCGTAAAATGAAGGCGGTGTGCGTCCTGGCCTTGACTGAAGTATAGAGAAATAATGATGAATTGTGAGATGAACACAATGCATTATGTAACAGACATTTGCAGAATAATAGGAGGAAAGTCTTTAAATGAGCCATCTTTAAGTGACTTACAGTACGCCGCCGCCACTGCTGATGTTGTTTGGACAGAGTGGGCAGTAATCTCTGGAGGATTGTATGTTGATGAAATGAGGGGGTAGAGGTGGGCTGTGTATTGATAGGCCGACTAGGACACGCTAGAAATTATGCCTAGATGGACATAAATTGGTTCGTTCTTTGTCTATATTAGCAATGTTCCTCTGGATTTCTTGTACTTGGTTATTATTTTTACAGTATGGGGATAGCTGTCCCTGCTGTTGTCCATTAATTAATTGGTAGCATCACTGTTGGTTGTCAGGGATTGTTATTGTTACACCTAGCCCTGGTGCCTCAGAAGCCCAAACCCAAAGACCTCTAAAGACCTTCCTACCAAAGGAGTTGACAATAGTATCATAAGTGACAAATGTGGAGGCCCTGGTCAATGGACCTACCTTGCAGCTGCTATGGGGCCCTCCCAGAGAGTGGTTCAGCCTTGGTTGGTTCCATCCCCTTGGCTAATGAGTGGGGTGAACCTGTACAGGGCTACCATCTCCAGAGGAACCGGCCTAAGACTCATGATAACAGAAGATCCTTTTGTCCTGAGTGGTAAAACCTGGCACCATAACTGGGAACCCATATGATCATTGGTATAAGGCCTCCTATCTTCTATGTACACCACTGTCCTCAGTGCAAATAGCTCATTGAGGTTCAGGAGATTCGAGCCACAACTCTAACCAACTGGTTATGCAACTATTAAATTAAAGCGGTTGTCGCACTTCAGCAAGTGGAATTTATCATGTAGAGGAAGTTAATACAAGGCACTTACTAATGTATTGTGATCGTCCATATTGCTTCCTTTGCTGGCTAGATTAAAGGGGTTGTCCCCTCATAGACAATGGGGGCATATCACTAGGGTATGCCCCATTGTCTGATAGGTGCGGGTCCCACCTCTGGGACCCACACCTATGCGGAGAACGGAGCTGGGAAAGTTGCGGAGGGCAAACTGTGCATGCACAGCCGCCCTCCATTCATTTCTATGGGGCCGACAGAAATAGCCGAGCACTGGCTCGGCTATTTCCGTCGGCCCCATAGAAATAATTGGGAGTGGGGGCCGCGCATGTGCGGTGCGCTTCCATTCACTTCTATAGGAGCAGCGGGGAGCTGCGCCTGGTGGTGGCCGGACCCCGGGAAACGCGGGGTCCTCCAGCCACAACTCTTCTCACTCCGTTCATGTTGTAGGTGCCTATCAGACAATGGGGGCATATCCTAGCGATATGTCCCCATTGTCTGTGATGGGAATACCCCTTTAAAGGGAAGCTTAAAAAAACTACCAACCATAGCTGCATGTTCCATGATACTGTCCCATGTGATAATCCAGCACCACCAATCCTAGCGGACCTCAAGATTCATGGCATGGCCTCTGTGATTCTGTAGACTAATTCTTGCAAATGGTGCAGCCCCAGGAGGTTTGGTTGCAATATAACAGAGAAGTTGTCAGAGCACAATGCGAGGTATAACCTGCTATAGTTGAGTAGCTGTGTTGTATTAATGCATGCAGGCTACACTTTACTTATACACTGGGAAATCACTGCACTGTCGTTCCCCACCTTACTATCCTCACCTCTTACATAATGATGTGTTGTCATACCGATGTATCACCTAGGCACGGTGGTCAATGATAGCCTGCAATGGTATTGCCAATATGAACAACATGACCATTGTGGTCCCTTTACGTGTTCACATGGACAGCTGGTTAGGGTTACTAAGTAGGATCTATAGTTGGTTTAAGGACTACTGATTCAGAGTGGTCAAACTCAGGTCAAACTC
This sequence comes from Rhinella marina, assembly GCA_900303285.1. Classification (NCBI taxonomy): domain Eukaryota; kingdom Metazoa; phylum Chordata; class Amphibia; order Anura; family Bufonidae; genus Rhinella; species Rhinella marina. The sequence goes on from ONZH01008966.1 coordinate 49,343, forward strand.
CATTTCGGCACATCTGCATAATTTTGTAGTTATACTTATTTGTCTTAATGAATAACTAGCAATATTCAGGGGTCCAGAAAAGCCAGATAAGATCAGCTGTCCCTATAAGAGCTATAATGGCAGTCTTATTAGTTGTCAACCAAGAATATTTTATACATTCCTAAAAAGTGTGACAGAAGAGGACAGCCCAATTGCTTATAACTATAGGCAGGGGCGGATTGGCTATATACCTTACAGGGAAATTTTCCAGGGGGCCACCTGGGCCCTCCTTATGGCCGGTCAGTGGAAGTTTTTACGGATGTATTTTGTGCTGCTGGCAGTATTTTGTGATGGACTGTGGTATTTGGCTCTGTTGGGTGATATAATGTGCCACTATATGGTATTGCTGGCCCTGCCTTCCATCAATTTGGACCCAACTACAAAATGGGGCCACTTTTAGTATTTTTTCCAGGGCCGCTTTAAGTTCCCAGTCCGCCCCTGACTATAGGTAACGGAGAAATGCTGTGTAACCACAAATCACTACCATGATACTGTCCAGCAACTATGTCTCTTGACTTCCCATACACATGAATGGTTGTTTGGCTAATCATGTATGTATCTTTAGTGAGGAGAGAAGAGAAAGCCACTGCTAGACACCACTGGTGGTGGAGTATCTCCTGCCGGAACAAAAGAATTAGGAGTTGGTATTCAGCTTGCCAGATCCTTTTTCCACCATCATCATCTGGCAGGCAAGAGTCAATGGGCCTTTAGGGTAATCCATTCAAGCATGAATGGTAGGAGTTGCTGGTACTTTGCTTATAGGGCTGAGCTGCATTACTAACCACTGCCCCACCTGTACTGTATATGCAGTGGCTGGTAGCCCACTGATTAAGTGGTTAAAATGTATTTTCTGTGTGCTTTCCATTCTACACACTGCATAAGGGGTTAATCATTTAGTTAAATTTACTAGGCGGGTTTGCTATACCCTTCCCATAGGGAGGGACTGTGTTTGTTACTTCAGGGCAGTGTGATGAGAGACAGAAAACAGTGAGAAAGCAAAAAACAAGCAGCCCTGAGTAGAACCACCGGCCAGCTTGAGAGACAGAGCCATACATCAGCCTCTGAGGAAGCAAATGAGTCATGTTGGAATGTATCAGCCTTTGAGAGGAGAGGTACATGCTATAAAGACCGTGGGGAGAAGCTGCATGCCGCTTTTTGACTCTTCATAGCATTTGCATCTGGAATAATTGAGAGCTTAGGCATCCAGGTATACTTTGAAAGACAGAATGACTATCTGCAAAAGGACTTTGCCGAGCCCGTCTGTAGTGCTGCGTTCTGATGAGAGGGATAGAAAGAGAGAAAGAGAAAAGACATATTGTACCTCTGTGACTGTATTAATACATATTTGGGATATTGACTCGAGAGGAAACCTCTAGGACAAAAGTGTGGAAATTACAATCTGTATAAGATCTGCCAGTCCATGCATGATAAATACCGTGATGACTGTATCGATCTTTACTGCCAAGTAAAGGACTGTTGTTAGATGCAAAGCCTGCCTCATCATTGGCTGCACCAACGCCTGCACCACCATAGTACTGTATTGTTTTTTATCCATTTCTACTGGGACCCAGCCTTCCACCCCCAACAAGCGAAAACCTCAAAGGTACCCGAACTACCACTAGGCATGAGCCTCCCAAAGACCAGTGTGTCCCCGATTGAACCAGTGTGTGCCCCCCTTTCACTGTGCAGAAGCCCAGGGAGAGCTGGAGAGGACTACTATCATCCGGCCTCCACCACCACTTACCTCCTCTCTGCTTCATGCCTACCCTGTGGGATGCTACATATATAAGGTGCTGTGCCTGTAGAAACAATGAAGAGCCTACAGTGCGTAAAGGGGTTGTCCCATAAAAAATATTCTACATTTTTCAAATCAGCACCTGGATCTGGATACTTTTGTAATTGCATGTAATTAAAAATTTTGTATAGGCACTGAGTTATTCACTACAACCTACCTGTATAGCACCACCTGCTGAGTGTTCTTTTCCTTACTTCTCTGTCCACTTGGCTGAGGTGGCCGCACATGCTCATTTCCATCTTTCAACTGGCACCAGCACTATCTCCTGTTGGAAGATGTGACAGTTATAGGCAGACAGCTGCAGCAGAAAGAACATGCCCCTGGAGAAAGGACACACACCTAATTGTAGCAGAAAGGACATGCCCTCTGCGCTGCCGGCTTGAACTAAATTTTGCAGAGCAATTGGAGCAATGAATGTGGAGATGTTTGGATCCATTTGAGTTACAGGGCTGGTTCTAGCTTTCTTAGAAAGAGGCTGCCATGTACTATATGATGTCTGATTTTCATTACTTTACATTAATCATGGGATAACCCCTTTAAAAAGTTAGTTGTGCTGGTGAGGGTCCCAGGGGGAATATCTCTCACCAACAATACATTGATGGCATATACTAAGGATAGTGGAGAAAGAAAGTTGAAGCAGCACAGCTATACCTGTAGTCAGGTTATATAAGTAATTGTAGAAAAACCTCAATTGTGGGTCACGGGGTGCACGCAGTCCAGATCCTGGCTTTGTAGGTTCTGCATAAACATCCATGTAATAAGCCGCAGCACTCCCAGCAGTTAGTCCAATATTCGTGTTTTTATTAGGAACACATGGTACAGCATTTGCGACGTTTCGGCTCACATGAGCCTTTTTCAAGCAATGAGTGAGTGTACAAAAAGCAAACATATTTATAGTGCCCAAACTGAGCCACTTTACATATTCAATTAGTGCAATCACAGGTGTAGAAACAAGTTAACTATAGACTTGCCAATAAGGAGATCAAGTGTTGTATACTTCATATCAAATACATCCCAAACCAGTGGATATATGAATACCCAACCAAGCCACCGTAGTCTTAGTCACTAACCTGGAGGAATTCTGGGCCGGAACACCATGATACAAACGCCATGCACGTGTAGCGTCTCATCCCTATCACCGCGCATGCGCGGAGAACGGGAGGAGCGCTCGTGCAGGAGAGTAGTATTACATGACGCGCCTTCTGTCCGGTCCCCGCCCCCAGACAACAACTGTGCTAATGGGATATCGGAGGAGCGCGTCGCCATGGAGACAGTGCAAGACGCTATTGCAGCTGTCCCTGGAGACGCATTGATCCGGCTCCTAAATGATTCTGAATGGGGTTGGTGGGCAGTATTTTAAACCTTGGCTGCGGGGACACCAGTACCTTAATGGTAATCCCTGCATTTTAACACCTTGTGAAATCTTGTGAAACAGAGCCCCTTTTCAGCAAGATCACCAAGTTGGTGACAAACTTGTTGTTTATTTAAGGGGTCCTATTCACTTAGCCAGTATCACAACGCATTTAATCACATTTGTGTGACCCAATGCGCATTTACCATTAAGGTACTGGTGTCCCCGCAGCCAAGGTTTAAAATACTGCCCACCAACCCCATTCAGAATCATTTAGGAGCCGGATCAATGCGTCTCCATGCGCGGTGATAGGGATGAGACGCTACACGTGCATGGCGTTTGTATCATGGTGTTCCGGCCCAGAATTCCTCCAGGTTAGTGACTAAGACTACGGTGGCTTGGTTGGGTATTCATATATCCACTGGTTTGGGATGTATTTGATATGAAGTATACAACACTTGATCTCCTTATTGGCAAGTCTATAGTTAACTTGTTTCTACACCTGTGATTGCACTAATTGAATATGTAAAGTGGCTCAGTTTGGGCCCTATAAATATGTTTGCTTTTTGTACACTCACTCATTGCTTGAAAAAGGCTCATGTGAGCCGAAACGTCGCAAATGCTGTACCATGTGTTCCTAATAAAAACACGAATATTGGACTAACTGCTGGGAGTGCTGCGGCTTATTACATGGATATACTAAGGATAGGCCATCAATTAAAAGTGAAGAATTTCCCTTTGTGAGCTTATGGGTCGGGCAGCAAAATTGTGACCGAGACCCTGTAATCACCACTTAGCACTGCTATCTTCCTAACAGGTTGTCCAGTTTAAAAACCTATATTTATACCCCATTACACCCTAAAACAGATTTGAGTTTTCTGGTCATTTTATTTTGATGGCGTATTCTCTGATCATCTGCTTGAAGACACTGCTGTTCTATGGTCAACACTACGGCCTCCTCACAACAGACCAAGCACAACAACGTACATTGTATAGCATCTCTGCTTGGTATCGCAGCCACGGCCTATTCTCTTGAATGGGACTGAGTTGTGCCTATAGCATCTGTCTGATGAAAGTGACGTCACTGGCCTAGGTAGAGGCCCGCCCCGGCCTCTTCAAACAGCTGATCAGCGAGGGGCTGGGAGTTGGACTCCATCAGATATTCATGACCTATCCTGAGAATGGGCCATCCATATCAAACTCCTGGAAACCACATTTTAGGGAAAAAATTCTCATGATTGCACATGACATAGATCTGGTTCTACATCTAACACCGAGGGGTTAACGGTTTTCATTTTCACTTAAACTCAGTAAAGCTGTTTGCATTTGTCAGAAAGTCGTTTTCACAAACACACTCAGCGTGAAATTATAGGTGTGTAGTATGGAGGCTCATGTTGAGAGCATTCATCAGCTTACATTCTTTCTTCTCTTAAATCTCTCATGTCTACAACTTAACATCTTGAGTGGTATAACATGAGTTTCAGAGCGCCTTGTATCCTGCATGTGTGGACACCAACCTCCACAAAGAGCATCGGTGCAGACTAGGGGTGGAAGTAAGGAAGCGGCAGCCAGTGTCATGGGACTAGGGCCCAGTAGATAAAGGGGCCCCCTGCCACCTTAAAAGCAGTTAGAAGCCTCCTAAACTGCATGTAAAGCCAGCCATACACTTGAACTATCTCTCCCGATCCCCCATACACATACACCTTTGGCTCACCCGAGTGTTTATGTGTTGTGAATGGGAGGTAGCTGCTGCCAGCCACCTCTGACAGAAGCTTGTTTACCCAGAAACAAAAGTATCAGGCATGTTAAAATCTGACCCTTCTCTTCCCCAACCTTCCCGTTGAGGAGAGACAAGAGGTCGTCATACACATTACATTTTTCGAGGTTTAGTGTCCTTTTAAGTCCTAACCCACCTCTACATATCCTCCAGCCTTGATCCAGCTTTAGTCCTCATTCACTGACTATTCGAAATGGTGCTACAAAGCCCTGGATGATTGCATCTACAGTACAGGCCAAAAGTTTGGACAAACCTTCTCATTCAAAGAGTTTTCTGTATTTTCATGACTATGAAAATTGTAGATTCACACTGAAGGCATCAAAACTATGAATTAACACTTGTGGAATTATATACTTAACAAAAAAGTGTGAAACAACTGAAAATATGTCTTATATTCTAGGTTCTTCAAAGTAGCCACCTTTTGCTTTGATTACTGCTTTGCACACTCTTGGCATTCTCTTGATGAGCTTCAAGAGGTAGTCACCTGAAATGGTATTCCAACAGTCTTGAAGGAGTTCCCAGAGATGCTTAGCACTTGTTGGCCCTTTTGCCTTCACTCTGCGGTCCAGCTCACCCGATTGGGTCCAGGTCTGGTGACTGTGGAGGCCAGGTCATCTGGCGTAGCACCCCATCACTCTCCTTCTTGGTCAAATAGCCCTTACACAGCCTGGAGGTGTTTGGGGTCATTGTCCTGTTGATAAATAAATGATGGTCCAACTAAATGCAAACCGGATGGAATAGCATGACGCTGCAAGATGCTGTGGTAGCCATGCTGGTTCAGTATGCCTTCAATTTTGAATAAATCCCCAACAGTGTCACCAACAAAGTGCCCCCACACCATCACACCTCCTCCTCCATGCTTCACGGTGGGAACCAGGCACGTAGAGTCCATCCGTTCACCTTTTCTGCGTCGCACAAAGACACAGTGGATGGAACCAAAGATCTCAAATTTGGACTCTTCAGACCAAAGCACAGATTTCCACTGGTCTAATGTCCATTCCAAACAAGTCTCTTCTGCTTGTTGCCTGTCCTTAGCAGTGGTTTCCTAGCAGCTATTTTACCATGAAGGCCTGCTGCACACAGTCTCCTCTTAACAGTTGTTGCAGAGATGTGTCTGCTGCTAGAACTCTGTGTGGCATTGACCTGGTCTCTAATTTGAGTTGCTGTTAACCTGCGATTTCTGAGGCTGGTGACTCGGATGAACTTATCCTCTGCAGCAGAGGTGACTCTTGGTCTTCCTTTCCTGGGGCGGTCCTCATGTGAGCCAGTTTCTTTGTAGCGCTTGATGGTTTTTGAGACTGCACTTTGGGACACTTTCAAGGTTTTCCCAATTTTTCGGACTGACTGACCTTCATTTCTTTACTCAGCTGCTTTTTTTTTCTTGCCATAATACAAATTCTAACAGTCTATTCAGTAGGACTATCAGCTGTGTATCCACCTGACTTCTGCCCAACACAACTCATGGTCCCAACCCCATTTATAAGGCAAGAAATCCCACTTATTAAACCTGACAGCGCACACCTGTGAAGTGAAAACCATTTCAGGTGACTACCTCTTGAAACTCATCAAGAGAATGCCAAGAGTGTGCAAAGCAGTAATCAAAGGAAAAAGGTGGCTACTTTAAAGAACCTAGAATATAAGACATATTTTCAGTTGTTTCACACTTTTTTGTTAAGTATATAATACCACATGTGTTAATTCATAGTTTTGATGCCTTCAGTGTGAATCTACAATTTTCATAGTCATGAAAATACAGAAAACTCTTTGAATGAGAAGGTGTGTCCAAACTTTTGGTCTGTACTGTACTTTGGCCATATACTAAAGCAGTGTCAGATTGGGGCTCCTTGGGGCTAATAGAGGGCTACTCTCCACATGCATGTCTTGTTTTAGTTGCATTATCTTTGTTGTCACTATTGTGCACAGTGTATTTATTACCAATAAACTATAACTATGTTACTTGTAAATCATCCAATAAGAAATAGATGTAGTAACAAGTGACTAGATCTTAATGGGGTTATTTTCTGCTGGAACTTTGAGGCCAATATTAACTCAGAGCCTAGGCCCACTGGAGGATTCTTTGTTATCCTGGTGATCCAATCCAACTGCAATGGGCAGTGGGTGTGGAATGTGTAACCTGTTTGGCTTTGGACTAAACCTAAGGGCTTTGTCCTGGAAGTTCCCAGGTATTCTCCCTTTAATGGCTGTACAGGGATCTGGACCAACAAAGCAGGACCACTTGGAGTAGTCCCGATGTAGTTGGCAGCTGACCCAAAGGGGTCAGAGACTCCATTGTGAAACACCAAGAGATAAGGCAATACTTGTAGTCAGGAACCAGGCTAAAGTCAGGGCAGGCTGAGTTTGTGTTTATCAGAGAAACAATGCGAGACCAGAAAAGTTGGTGAACAGAAAAGTTTGGTAAATAGTATACTACTACTACTACAGGTACACTAGATAGCTGGAAACCTTTGCTCAGGCAAAGGAGAGGAACAAACAGAATAGAATAAACAGGAGGCTAGGTCAGCACCTTAGTCAGTAGCTGAACAGAAAGCAAAAGGGAATGTTAACTCCTGAAGTACTACAGAGAAGTTTCACTGAATGCAAGCCTCAATACAAACAGGGTGAGTGAAGCGACGGTAGCGCCCACCTGGTATAATAGAGAAATGGCAGACATGGGTTGCCAACCTAACATCAACCCTGTACCCAAGTAGCAATAGTCACATCACACTTTTATATATTAATTATACACTGAATATTTATACATCCTGTATGCACAGGATATGAACACTTCACACAAAGGCAAAACAATTATACTTAAATGGTTACTAACTTTACAACAAACGTGTATTGTAAGTATATTTTTAAGTTAGTGATTGGTTCTCCCCTTTAATTTACTACAACATACAGACATAAGAATAGATGTTCCAGAATTGTTATTACAGCTTTTAAAACAGGCATGTCAGGAGTGGTGATAGGTCCTCTTTAAGTAAATTTTTTTTAAATGTATTTATTTATTTGTATTATATTCACATTTGCACAATTTTGTTTTTTCATTATCAATTTTCATGTAATTGCACTAGTCAGTTTATGCACATACATGGCAAAGGTCACTGTTTACACCTTTATATTTTCATATTTTGTTATTTTTTTCCTCCTTTGTCCATGTATTATATTACATATTTATCCTATTATATATATATATATATTTATTTTTCTGGGGCTATTTTATGTCTCCATTTGCACAGCATTTGCGCTTGTGCGCAACCTGTATATGCGCTGCGGAGTCCCATCGCGCTCTGTTCCATTTGGCCAGTTATCATGGCTAGTCAAGTGGGACTTAATGGACATCAGTTGGGGGCGGGCTGGAACACCGTGACGATGGGTCTTGCTGCATCATTGCAGGTATGCGCCCTATAGAGCTCCAGGTGCTGTGCATCTTCAGACCTATAAATTACCCCATTCGCTTCACATCTACTGCCTTCTGATAAAGCCATTTTGGTTGCGAAACTAGCGTCGAAGGTTTTTTTTTTATACACGGTAGATTTGACCATCGCCATTATGGTTATTTGAACATATTTATTATGCCTTTTGTTTCTCACTCTATATTTGCTCTTGCAACTGAAGAACTCTTAAAAGGGGTTGTCCCACGAAAAATATTCTACAGTTTTCAAATCAGCACCTGGATCTGAATACTTTTGTAATTGCATATAATTGAAAATTTAGCATAGCCACTGAGTTGTTCAATAAAATGTATCTGTATAGCGCCACCTGCTGTTTGTTCTTTTTCTTATTATTTGTCCTGCTCACTGAAAAGGCCACACATGCTCAGTTTCATCCTTCAGCTATCTCCTGAGCTGTGATAGGGAGAGCTGAGACACGCCCCCTGAGCTGTGATAGGGAGAGCTGAGACACGCCCCCTGAGCTGTGATAGGGAGAGCTGAGACACGCCCCCTGAGCTGTGATAGGGAGAGCTGAGACACGCCCCTGAGCTGTGATAGGGAGAGCTGAGACACGCCTCCTGAGCTGCAGCAGGAAAGACACTCCCCCTGAGCTTTCAGCTTGATATAAATCTAGCAGAGCGAAGGATGTGGAGATCTCTGGATCCATGTGAGGTACAGGGCTGGTTCTAGCTTTGTTAGAAAGAGGTCATGGGATAGCCCCTTTAAGGATGGTTATCCATTTAGCCTAGCTCATATGCTATTCTAATGTTATTTTGAATTGGCTGTGGATTAGGCCTATTGATCCCTAATTTGCCTGTATTGTGTGAGTGTTGGACTCTATATATATATAATTGTTGCAGTTGCTGGAGCTGTATAGTAATTGATGGTTTATCACTCAACATGACTTCTGTTATTTATGGGATATTTATTCAAGATACATATTGATACATATTGGTCTAGTTCAGTAATGACTAACCTCAGGCACTCCAGCTGTGGTGAAACTACGACTCCCATAATGCTCCATTCATTCCTATGGAGTTCTGAGAAGAGCTAAGCAAGTGTAGAGGGAGTCGTAGTTTTATCATAGCTGGAGTGCCGGAGGTTAGCCATCACAGGTCTAGTTTGTTAGCCCTGTATATCCTTTGATTCTGCAGGAACACCATGTGGGCTTTATTCCATCTTGGCTCTGCTATTTGATGTGTTTTGTCATTTATATGTGATATTTAAATAAAATATAGATTTTTATATATTGAGTGCTTTCCATTCTATGGGGTTATTGGCTCTTCTGATAGGTTCACACTGCACAATGGCACCTGACATGTCTTATGAAGATCTCTATCACATTACAGCATTGCAGCTAATGGTTTTTAATAGGATCATGGTGCGACCTGCGATATTATGCCACAAGACAAGACCGCTGCAAATCACGGTTGGATCTTTGTTCGCAGGTTACAGACATTTCCAGCATAGGCGCCAAATCAAGTCATGTGCGACTGATTTGCTTGTGACCTGTTTGTGATTTGGGTGGTTTTTTTTTTTTTCACAGATACAGTATCTCAGAATAGGGTACGTGAAAACTGTTCTTGTTATGTGCAATGTTATTTAATATGATAATGCCTTGTAATATACCAGTAGATCAGTAGATCTTAGGTCAGCCCCCACCCCCCTCCCAGCTGGGTAATCTAGTGTTAGCTAGTGTTGTGCTCACTTCCCAGAAATCTAGGCCTGGTTTCCAGAGAATCGTCACCTTAAGTCATTGCTATGCAAAAGTGCTTTAGAAATAGGCAGAGAAAGGAAAGAACTAAGAAGGTCCAGAGTCTGCATGGCCAAGCATTGGAGACAGTCAGTAAGGTATTTGCTGTTTAAAGGGAACCTGTCACGTTGAACATGGTGTCTGAGCTGCAGGCAGCATGGTATAGAGCAGGAGGAGCTGAGCCGATTGATATATAGTTTTATGGGAAAAGATTCAGTAAAACTTGTATTTCATTCATTTAAATTCCTACTCATTCTGAGCTTTGAAGTCAAGAAGGCGGTCCTATTACTGATAGGACCGCCTCCTTGACTTCAAGGCTCAGAATGAACAGAAATTTAAATAAATAAAATCTAAGTTATACCAAACCTTTTCCCACAAAACTATACATCAATCTGCTCAGCTCCTCCTGCTCTATAACATGCTACCTGCAGATTATTTAGCATTTTCATGGTGACAGGTTCCCTTTTAAGGCTGAAAGGGGCTTTACTACAGTATTAGCTAAATTACTAAAACACCCTTCACACGTAGACCCGGTCCTGGACAACCATATCTCAAACCTGTACCCCTCAGTCTGGGAATTACAGCCAGCATTGCAAGAGTAATATTGCTAAACTTAGATTTTGCAGAGAGAGACTTTGGGATGATAGAGAGGAAGGAGTACTACAACCCCCATCCTGGCTTATAATTATACATTGCTATCTGGGAAGATCTGCACTGTCAATTGTTTGTAGCAGTTTTTTGTTACCTTTGGATTCTGTACTTTGGTACAGAGAGAGAGACATTTGTTTTCTAAAACTGCCCTGGTTACAACTCCAGCATCATGCACCAGCCATTGCACCTACATCTCCTTCCTTGCACCCATACAAAATGTTAACACCAAGGCCACCCCAACTACCATTACGCAGGAGCCCCAATATCAAGGTCCCCAGGGAACAAAGGGTGCACCCTTCTATCATTGTCCTGGCCCTAGGAAGTATCAGTATGTGGATTGCCACTGTGAATAATCGTTGCAGCCAGAGCCACTACTACTCCCATCCTCTGCTCTGCTCCTCCTGGGCTTGTGGCAGAACTAAACTGCAAATCTCAAATAGTTACGCCAGTCACACAATGTTTTGTGGTCTGAGATTTGCTGCCGCCGCCTAGGATTGTGGATACTGTAAAAGAAGCCCAACCAGAGACTGGCAGACCCGCCCCGGGCACTGCGCTAGTACCTATTACCCAAGCCCATTGTCTTCTGCAGTAGAAAGACCAATGTGTTTATGGTTTTTGTGTCCCAGGAGAATGGGGCTTTACAGGAACCCCTATTTATTTGCATCATGACCTGCATACAAAGCATATCAAATAAAGCCATGGACCTGCCAACAAGTCCCCTTTAATTCTGGGAAATGCAAGCCAGTTCTGGAAGTCCCGGGGAGACTTGAGATGACACACATACAGCGGCTTCACTGCAATCTTCTGCCTGTAACTATAGTGATTGAATAATGCAGCACAGGCACCGGCTAGAGTCTCTGAAATTACAGCAACACACAACCGCTCTCTGGAAGTTCTTGTAACATCCTGCATTCTGTTGCTTTCTCACCACTGATACATCAAGGTCTTCTGTATGGAGCCACAGTACGGCTGCCACGGAAATGCACGGTGCCTGGCGAAGCTCCGTACGACTCCGATTTTATGTGGGGGTGGATGGAAGTTAATTTGCAGCTTTCTCCGTCCCATGCCATGTTAAAGAGCTATGCTCCCCTAGAATCAATATATATCTCCGACATACCATACTGAACTCACAGAAGGCTCTGTGTGCCACCGTAAGGGCTCATGCACGTGTACATGTGCCGCCTATGTCGTGCATGTGGCCTGCACTGACGGATGCAGACCCATTCAACTTGTATGGATCCGTGATCTTTCTGCACCACAAAAAAACAGAGCATGCTCTATTTTTTTGCGGTGCGGAGGCACAGACCAAAACGCCACGGACCAAAACGCTCCATAGTGCTTCCACGGCCTTCCGCTATGTGCCTCCGCTCCATATCTTCTGGATAGGGGTCCGCTTCCCTGATATGTTATGCACAGAGCCAGTGCCCGTATTTTGCGCTCATGTGCATGAGCCCTAAGGCTGGGGCTAAACCTAGAGTTTTTGTGGCACTTTTCATTGATTTTAACCGTCAAGTGACAGCTACAGTCTGAAGCAGTCAACTGACTTCTATGCAATCTTGTGCACTGCCGCTGTCACTCCAGTGAAAAGCAATGCAAGGTGCTACAAAAAGTCTGAAATATAAGTTTTAATATATGGAAATGAGCCTCTAGGAGCAACAGGGGCGTTGCTGTTACACTTAGAGGCTCAGCTCTCTTTGCAACTGACGCATCCTTTGCACTTTGATTGACTTTAGTCAGGGCCAGGCATGATCACATTTACACTCCCCGGCCCTGTCAATCGAAGTACAGAGGACAGGGCAGTTGCACAGAGAGCAGAGCCTCTAGGTATAACGGCAACGCCCCTGTTGCTCCTACAGGCTAATTTGAATATATTAAAGATTCACGTTTCTAATGAACATGGGACCAACACAGATGTCTTCAGCTGCCAAGTGCACATGTAACAGGTCAGCCAGCGTCATAGGTACAAAACTGCTGACAGATGCCCTTTAAAATCAATCTTGTAACACTACAAAAAGCCTGGGTGTAGTCTTAGGGTCCATTCACACGTCCTGTTTTTGTTTCCTGATCCGATCTGCATCCGATCCGCAAATCATGCGGATAGGATGCGGATCCATTCATTTCAATGGGTCCTGAAAAAATGTCCGCATCCGTTGTTCCGTTCTGCAGATCCACAAATAAGATCTTGTCCTACTTTTGTCCGCATGTGCGGTCCGTGGTCCCATTATAGTCAATGGGTCGGCAAAAAATGCGGATGATATGCGGAACGCATCATTATGTCATCCGCATATCATCCGCAATTGTGGATCCGTTTCCAGGAAATAGAAAGAAATACCCTACCAACATATATTCCTCCTTCCTTTCCTTGGTAAAAACGGAAGGTTTTTGTGGAAACACAGATCCGCAAAAAACGGACGAAAATCTGGAAAAGAAAAATACGGACGTGTGAATGGAGCCTTAGTCATTGGCCAATTTCACACAAGCGTGTATTCAGTGACAGAAATATGCTCCGTGGGTCTGAGGTTTTTCCCGTCCTGAATGCTGATCCTATGACATGGATCCACGACATTATGATGATTTATAATGCTGTGTGTCTCTGCCCGATCATGACACTAATTATTTGTACTGACGGCATTATGTGAGTACAAGTCATAAGAGTTGAGATCAGGTAGGAAGACACAGCATTATAAATGATCACAATGTCCTGGATCCATTTCATAGGACGCCTCTGACACCTGACAATACTGGATCTTTGAAGGGATGTTTTGGTAATTGAGGGGGACTTCATTGGAAACCTCCATAGGAGACAGCTAATTCATTTTTTTTTATTTGCTGCAATATACCCCATATAATACCTCTGTGCATTGCATGTGACCTAATTCCTGTTCTCTGTCTCCTAGGGATCAGCAGATTCTTACACTAGCAGACCATCCGATTCTGATGTCTCTCTGGAAGAAGACAGAGAAGCAATACGCCAAGAGAGGGAACAGCAAGCTGCAGTACAACTTGAGAGAGCCAAAGTAAGACATATCAGGAGGTGATAAGTGATAGAAAAGATACCGCACCTGCTGCATAGCTATAAATAATAACGTCATATGGATGTAATATAACGGGCAGTAATTATACCATAGCCATCATATAAACGGACCCTAAAATAAAAACAGGCTACATTGCCCAGTACTGACTGATACCAACATAATCCCGGAACGAGTTCACCCTAGTCATCCTGGGCGGTCCTTCCTTCAGTCCCCTTAGTACCTGCAATGTGGGCATCCACTCATGTACTAATTTTAGGCTGTTATTAATATAAAGTACATTATATAATAATAGAATACAAAGAAGATAGTGGCTCACCAACTAACCACAAATGAAATAGGGGTGCACCAATCACCGGCTTACCTTTAGCCATGAAAACAAGGAAAACTGAATGTACAGAAACGTGATGGGCACATGCAACAACTCGAAAAAAAACCTTTACAACTGATTAAATATATACCAAATATTAGTGTAATATAAGACCTGATCAACATATAATATCTGACTCTTACTAGAGGGGAGAGTCTCATCTATTAGCAATAGTGGAGAGCAACTACAATAGACTGTTTATTTTCTGCTGGGGGTGTGCTCCAGAGAGACATGCTGCAACCATTAATCCTAATACTGTAACTGGTTGCTGGGGGTCCCAGCAGTGGTAAGACCATTTTTATTTATTGATTTTACTCGCTTATATAGCGCTGACGTATTCCACAACACTTTACAGACTCTCTGTCCTAAGGTATGTCTTTGAAGTGTGGAAGCAAACCGGAGTACCAGTAGGAAACCCATGGAAACACGAGGAGATCATACAAACTCCATGCAGATGCTGTCGGTTTGTTGGTTGGATTCAAACCCAGGCACCAGTGCTAACCACTGAGCCAACATGCTGCCATATGTGATCAGCTTAATGTCAGGGTGCCCTTTTAACAAAAAAGGGATTGTGCAAAGTGGGCAATCCCTTTAAGATTGATACAGTCTAGAAGGTACTTGAATGGAGCTTCACTGTATTGATTATCCAGTAAATGTTTTTGTTTTAATTATTCTATCTCTGCTGCTTTTGTCACTTTTTATAGTTCTGTTTCGGTGCCAAGGACATATGTAATACATTAGGACCTGGCAGTAGCTTAGGTAATCAGTACCATATTAAAAGTCTAGGTTATTAACTTTCAATATTTTAGAATATAATTATTCTAGGTGCCCTATTTGGGGGGCAGCACTTGTTTGAAGCAGCATGTAAGGTTGTATGTACCTCCTGGTTCTGTGTGTTGCAAGTGACATCAGAAAAAATAATACAACCCATTACTGACATCTCTCCCCGTGTACAGCCTCCATTGACCCCAATGAGGTATACAGGAATATTTCTTCACGTTACCACCCCTCTTAACAATCCAAAGTCTGTTACTGACATCTCTACCCCTGTACAGCCTCCAATGACCCCCAATGGAGTATACAGGAACATTTCTTTATGTTATCACCCCTCATACTAGTCAAAGCCTGTTACTGTCATCTGTCTCCTTGTATACCCACCAGTGACCCCTGAGGGAAATACAGGAACTTTTCTTCATGTTATTGCCCCTCCTAGGCCAAGTTGACACGTCAGTTATTGCCATCAGTTACTGTGAGCCAAAAGCAGCAGTGAAGCCTGCTCAGAGATCAACTGTAATTTAAAGAATTGCACCTATTCTGTGTTTTTTAACTGCACCTGTGTTTGGCTCATAGTAACTGATCGAAATAACTGACCACATAACTGAAGCGTAAACTCAGCCTTACCAATCAAAGCCTGTTACTGGCATCTCTCCTCCTGTACAGCCTCCATTGATCCCCAATGGTGTATACAGGAATATTTCTTCATGTTATCACCCCTCTTACTAGTCAAAGCCTGTTACTGTCATCTGTCTCCTTGTATACCCACCAGTGAACCCTGAGGGAGATACAGGAACTTTTCTTCATGTTATTGCCCCTCTTATTAATCAAAGCCTGTTACTAGTATCAATCACCCTGTACAGCCTCAACTGCCCCCAATGGGGTATTACAGGAACATTTCTTCATGTTATCACCTCTCTTATTAGTCAAAGCCTGTTATTGTCATCTGTCTCCCTGTATACCCACCAGTGACCCCTGAGGGAAATACCGGAACTTTTCTTCATGTTATCGCCCCTCTTACCAACCAAAGCATGTTAAGCCTCATTCACACGTCAGTGTTCAGTTAGTGATTTCCAACAGTGAATTTGAGCCAAAAAGACGTGCAGCTCTAAACACAGAACAGGTCCAGATCTTTCCCTTATACCTCATGTCTGTGGAGGCTCCAATCCTGGTTTTGGCTCACAATCAGGAACTTTTCTTCATGTTATCGCCCCTCTTACCAATCAAAGCATTTTAAGCCTCATTCATACGTCAGTGTTCAGTTAGTCATTTCCATCAGTGATTTTGAGCCAAAAAGACGTGCAGCTCTAAACACAGAACAGGTCCAGATCTTTCCCTTATACCTCATGTCTGTGGAGGCTTCAATCCTGGCTTTGGCTCACAATCACTGATGGCATTCACTGACCAAAACACTGATGTGTGAATGAGGCTTTACTGGCATCTCTCCCCCTGCACATCCTCCACTGACCCCAATGGTGTATACAGGAACTTTTTTTCATGTTATCGCCCCACTTCCTAATCAAAGCCTGCTATGGATATCTCTCCCCCTGTACAGCCTCTATTGACCCTCATTTGGAATACAGGAACTTTTCTTCATGTTATCACCCCACTTCCCAATCAAAGCCTGCTACATGGCATCTCTCCCCTGTACAGCCTCTATTGACCCTCATTTGGAATACAGGAACTTTTCTTCATGTTGTCACCCCACTTCCTAATCACAGTCTGTTACTGTCATTTCTCTAGTGTTCATGCCTTTCTTACAAAACGAAACGCTTTCAAGCAAAATTGCACAAAGGTGCCCCTGACTATAATTTGCATTTTTAACAAGGTGCCAGATCTCTATTTGCAGAAAATATATAGTTATGGGGTTTTTCTTTTAATTTTATAATTCACGTTTCATTTTATTTTTCAAAAGTGTGAAAATTGTCCTGAGTTTAAGCATATTGTCACCTCTGAAACCCTTTAACAGTTTACATATAGAATTAATGTACTTAGAAAGTTGAGTAACTTTGTAAATATATTATATTACATACAGTATCATGTATGGATCCTGAGCCTGTATTGTACTCCAGAGCTGCATTCACAGTTCAGAGGTTTCTATTGGAACCAGTCAACAGCTTCTTCCATGTCTAGCTCTGCTTTATTGCATGCTCGAGGACGTGTTACTAAAATTACTGATTTCTTCATGTAAAGTTTACAATTTAAAGAATGCAAATCGCCAGATGTTGGCTCTTGTTCCTCTGCTCATAATGAGGATGAACTTTGCTTCAGTTTTCATTGCGCATAAGGAAATCAGAGTTGGGGGACCCCCTTCTCCTTTGGGCTCCTAGCACACGCAAGGTTTACCTGCATGGTATGTACAGCCTTCTGTCACAGAGCACAAAAGAAGCATTTCAGTGCCAAACTCAGCTCTGCTACATCTGCAATTCCATGGAAGCAGATTTGGTTCTAGTAACCTGGCAGCATATACTGGAGCTGGTCAAGTCAATATTTGCCGTTTAATAGGATTGTAAGATTTATATGCATATTCATGATGGGTTTTGTGTCTTTAGACCAAGCCAGTGGCATTTGCTGTGAGGACGAATGTGAGTTACTGCGGGGCTCTGGATGAAGATGTCCCTGTACCGGGCACTGCTATTTCTTTCGATGCCAAGGATTTTTTACACATTAAAGAGGTAAATCTGGGCTGGATTTCTCTTACCACCTGTCACCAGCTAATATAACATCAGCGGTCAGACCGCAGCTTGTTAAGGCTAAAAGGAAAACTGACCAGCTGCCAGATCTCCGGAGGAAGGATTTGATTAACCTCTTCAGCACAAAAGCCTTTGCCAACAATATATTATTACTTCCTCCTGATCTACTGCAGAGCCTTATAACTGAGAATGGAATATTTCTGGAAATAGATGCCAATACCTGAACTGTTTCACAAATGCCTCAGTTACATAATGCAAGTCATGCAGGTATATAGATCAAATTCTGTTAATTTGCCATCCGATGAAATTCCAATATTCCAGATAATCTGGAATCTCATAAAATCAGTGTTGTGACTGTAAGTAGGTCAGATCTTACAGACAGAATCTTTTTGACCCTGAATGATATTGCAGCCCCCAACTCTAAGGGTGCAGGTCCAACCAATCTGTATAGTCTCTTATACAGAGTTACAGACATTAGGCTTGCTGGTCTTGGTCACAGGCCTGATCTATAGATCCTATATAGATCCTCCCTGTTCCCAGGATGCACAGGTTAGGTGGCTTCTTTCTACCCTCCAGCTTCATCCTAAATTCCAATGTCATGCATAGCTGCTCTGTGGGCCTGAGGTGTTGTACCCTTATGTCTAATAGCAATCACCTCGACTGCTAGCTAGCTACCAGCTAGAATATTGCTGGCTTTGTTTCCAGTTGCAGCTTCCCAGCTCACTTTTAAATCTCCTGCCGGCTACTCCTATGAAGTCTGTAGAGATTTATTATTTATCATGCCTCTGCCATGTTCTCTCAGTCCTCTCAATACATCTTATAGGGGTTCTCCAGGAATTAAGAAAATGAAAATACTTAAATATTAGAGATGAGCGAATGTGCTCGTAACGAGCACTGTACCGCTCGGTTCCCCTGCGCTCGCATGGGCGCAGGCAGCCGCTTCCGTCGGGTGAGGAGGACGGAAGCGGCTGCCTGCGCCCAGGGAGCGCAGGGGAGCCGAGCGGTACAGTGCTCGTTACGAGCACGTTCGCTCATCTCTATTAAATATTACTTTATTATAAATATATTACCAAATACCCCTCATTACTTAGTGGTTCATTTTGTGTAGGGACCAATCATTAGGAGAAATAAAATGTCCGCCATCCTATTAGTGCACAGAAAACCTGTCCTAATCACACAGGAGGACAAGTTACTTCAGAGCAGTGAGGTAAAGAGCTGCCTCATCTTTTTCTATGATCCTAAATACAATTTAATATGATCTTATCACAGTCTGTCCTGTCCGTCCTCTCTTTACTTCAACTGTCTTCTCGTGAGCTTCATTCTTACAGAAATTCAGTTAAAGTTCTTATAATCTGTATTCAGGATCATAACCTCTGACAAGTAGGAGAAGAGGATGAGGCAGCTCTTTACCTCAGTGCTCGGAAGTAACTTGTCCTCCTGTGTGATTAGGACAGGTTTTATGTGTACTAATAGGACGGCGGCCATTTTGTTTCTCCTACTGATTGCTCCCCAGACAAAACAAGGCATTATAACTAATGAAAGGTAAATGGGAATATATTTACAATAAAGTAATATTTAAGTATTTTCATTTTCTAAATTCCCAGAGAACCCCTTTAAGAACCTGAAAAAAATTAAGTGGCTCAAGTCACATATTTAAAAGGTCTCTGTTAGAGTTGAGCGAACGTGCTCGTAACGAGCACTGTACTGCTCGGATCCCCTGCGCTCGCATGGGCGCAGCCATCCGGATCCGTCCTCCTCACCCGACGGATCGGGATGCCTGCGCCCATGCGGGCGCAGGGGATCCGAGCAGTACAGTGCTCGTTACGAGCACGTTCGCTCAACTCTAGTCTCTGTCCATCCTATACGTCTCCCAAAGTGGTGATAGGTTGCTGCAGGTTGTTTGTGACATTTCCTAGTATTTAGCAGCTACTCTATATTTTTAGGGCCTGTACACACAGAGCATTTTACCTTCTCTAAGTTCCGTATCTTTCCTTGTAGTACCCCAGCAGGCGTTTCCCAACAGTATGAGACCCACGCAGCACATGTGACACATCACATTAGATAACAAGGCATATGATTACTGCAAGTTACGCAGCACAGATAACTGCAGGTACTGGCGTGTAGATAGCAAGCACTTAAAGGTATAGAAGTTGTCCAATAACAGTCTAACTGGTCTACTAAATGGAGTGGCCAACGCAACAGGGTCAAACAGTAACCCACTATAGCAGTGCTTTATACAACCCTCTTACATGCCGCCATATGGTGACTGTACTGCTCAAGATTACAGAAAGATTGAGGCATACAGAAGTACCATAGGGTCTCTAAATAACTCTGCTGGCTGGGAAACAATACTAGCATGAGATGGATTTTTGCAAAAAATGTAAGAATTTTTGTCAACGTTCATTTATATATTGTAAGACGAATGTTTGTGGACTTTAGAAATATAACAATGACTGGTGGATTGGGAGGTTAGTCAAAGAAGGTTGCGAGATCGGCTTCATTCCAAGTCCGCTGAGATTGGAGAATATCAGGATACAGCAAGAACAGAAGAGAGGACGATTTCATACAAGGTAAGTCCAGGCTTTCATGAATTGTGATTATCCAGAAGAAGCTAACACAGAACCTTAATTGGTCAAACTGCTTCCAGCACTCTACCATCAGACTTAAAAAAGGAGTCCGAAACGCGTTGTCTGCCTCTAGAAGTTTCAATAAAGACATTTTGTGACAAGTGATGTCGTTCTACAGGTGGATTTTAAGTACCTTTACCCACCAACGTACCTTATTGGCATATGTTGAGCTATTATACCTTTTAGTTTACTGTGTGGTACATGTTGTTTTACATTGGGAGCCAGTGGGCGACCTATACAGTGAATATGACACAGCATTTTGGAACACGTCAGGGAATGCTCATGATGCATACCTTTGATGAAAGGAAAAAAATGCAATTTGAATAATGCCTAAGTTGTATGTAAAAAATGTACATCATATCCAACAAAAAAACAAGACTATCTTGAGCATGAAGGGGCCACAGGGCTAGTGTAGTGCTAGTGTCCTCCTTAGGGGTATGTTCACACGGGATGGATTTGCTAAGGGTTTGCCTGCAATCTGGTATATAGAAACCAGCAGAATTCTTGGCTTTAGGGTCCATTCACATTTAGCGGACCACAGATCTGGAAAACACGGACACCAGCCGTCTGCACACTGCATCTGTGATCCACAAGACACGGGAAAGAGTAAGACATTTTTATATTTTGCGGTGTGGCTGGAAGGGCTTCAGTGTGCCTCCAGCTCTATACGGCCGTGCCGCAAAAAATAAGACACATCTTACTTTGCAGATAGCGGACCCATGAAAGTCAATGGGTCTGCACCACAATGCGGCATGCAAAACGGATATGGTCGTGGGAATGGACCCTTAGACTTGCTTAGACTAATTGCTCATCGCTTTCTATAGATTTTGACTGTAGCAAATTATTGGTCTACAGTGCAGTGTTGTCTGATTCATTGTGCGATTTATTTCTGTAAACCAGTAAACCAAGTGGCACTTCTTCCTCAAGTCTTGGAGAAATGGTAACGGGAACATTTCGGGCAACCCCTCCATCTGCTGGTGAGGATCTATTTGGTTTTCTCTCTAGCTTTGTTTGAAGGTGTCTTATATGACATAATATATTCCTAAATAACCTGCCGTCCGATATCAATCAATGGAAAAGCTTTAGGGCTATTTGTCACATTATTGGTGTCTTATTAATGGACTGATGTGCAATTTATTTCATATCAAGTTAATTTTTTATACAGCTGACACTTTTACTAGCTTCGTCTCAATGTTCCTATATCGGGTAGATTTTCCGTGATAATTTATTATTTTACTGTCGAATGATCATTTTTTAATGTTCTAGCTATTTATTTTTTATTTGCAAATGAAGAACTTCCTGGGATGATTTTGGAGTCCCAGACTTCCATCCTGCATTGTCTGTATGGCCGGATCAGCAGGTCGTGGTGTTTTATGGAAGCTTACATGAATGAGATGTGTCAATAGACCAATACAGTCTTTTGGAAGAGATGGATTACTGCCCCTCTTCTAAAGATGATGGCATGACAGTGGAGCAGTATACAATGTCTTATCTCTAACTGCCTTATTCTATAAAATTAAACTACAATGGTTACCTGTCATGAAATCATAATGAGATGGCTCTGCTTATTCTGTCTGAGAGGACTCTGCTGACATGCCCCAGTCTACACAGCAAAGCTGAGAATAGTTTCTAATGGCTGATGAGTCCTATTATTCTTTCTACTATTACAAACTATTATGCTACCCACTAACAGTAGTCACCTGGTGAAATTTATGAGGTTAAATCCTTACACTGCGCATCTAACCATTACTTTGCATTTATAATCACATGCGGCACAAAGCAAACTTATTGAAACAGTCCATAATGTTACAGGCAAGACAGCAAAAATCTTTAGACAGCTGTCCTGTAGGAGTACTGCCGTTGGTGCAACAGATAACCGATCTTACCCTTACTTTAGAATAAGTAATGCTTAGTGCCCTCAGACTACCAAGCCCTGACATTGTCCTTAGGAGGAAACGGTGGTCTGAAAACGTCCCCTTGGATTCTGCTGCCATATGATGTCATTATTATGCCTCAACCACTGGTCAGAGCTGCCATCGCTAAATAACAAAGGGTTCTCTGCCTGGCCTATGTTTTTACACTACAATGGGCCCCTTTTACAAAAGGGCCCCAAAAATCCAACTTGAAGCAATCAATTGCCACTAGGGTTTATCTTTATGGGTGGATCCATAAACTATTACTAGACCTTAAAACTAACCTTACAATGCCATTAAAGCATGTCATGCACGTGATCTGCATAACTGGAGGGTGGGAAGTCGGCATCATTCCCACTGGTCACTGGTGGGCCCAAAATACTAATTTTGGCAAAATAACAGGGGTGGCAAATTTACCATAACTCTCAGGCTTGGGTTCCTCTGAAATAAATAACAATTAGGATTATGTGTGCGTATAATCAGAGCTGCAAGGTGATGGATCCTCAGAATAAGGACATATCGGAGGATGGTGATGGGAGAAAACCGGTTATCTGCAGTGGCCTGTCAACACGCATAATGGGACCGGGGAGCCGCATACTAATATTAGAAAGTCAGAAGCACTGACATCAAAGCAACCACTAAATGCTCTGGCCAAGAGTCTGGACCTGTATGAAAATCAGATACCGCAGAAATGTTACACAGCTTCTCTCTCGTTCCTTGGGCCACCACTTAGTGCTAGTTTTATCATGACCAAATTTAGACAAAAAGATTACACTTGGCAGCAGTGGAGAAGCAGTGTTTTTTAAAGGGATTGTATGGGATTTCAAAAAGGTCAGATTTATTTTTTTTCAGAAGCAGCACCACTCTTTCCCAGTGGCTGATTCTGGTATTGCAGTTTACTCAGATTCATTCAAATGAGACTAAGGGAACACAGATTGTAATTGTAAGATCATTCCTTCTAGAATCAGTTCGTAAGTTTTGAAGTTGTTAAAAATTCAATTCAATTTTTTTAAGCTGGTCATTTACCTTACATAGCGTGGTTCATGTGCATGTTTTCTGTATAGGGGGAGGATAGTGCTAGAAGGTGTTGCCAGACATCTTTGGAAGACGCTCATCTTCCCTAAGTACAAACAGATTGGACATGTTGATATTTAATTACTGATATTACTTATAAGGGGCACTCTGAGTTGTACTGTTGAAGTGGGCACTCTGGATGGCACTCAAGCTGACAGTATTAATTTGCCCCAAATAGGAGACCCTATTCATACGTGCACTCAATAGTGGTCGCTATTCATGTAAACAGATATTACTTATAGGGGGCACTCTGAGCGATACTGTTCAAGTGGGCACACTGAATGGCACTATTTATGTAAGCACTGTGGGTGTCATTATTCATAGAGAGCATATAGTTGTCACTATTTATAGGGAGCACTCGAGCTGCAGTATTAATTTGCCCCAGGAAGGAGATCCTATTTATATGTGCACTCAATAGTTGTTGCTATTCATATAAACTGTATAAACTGATATTACCAATAGGGGGCACTCTGGGTGGCACTATTTATGTAGGAACTGTGGGTGTCACTATTCATAGAGAGCACAAAGTTGTCATTATTTTTAGGGGGCATTCCAGCTGACAGTATTCATTAACTCCAGATAGAACTTTTCATATGTGCACTCAGTAGTTGTCACTATTCATATAAAATGATATAATTTATAGGGGGCACTCTGAATGGCAATATTTATGTGGGCACTGTGGCTGCAACTATTGTTAGGGGACACTGTATCTGTCACTATTCATAGGAGCTACAAATATATTGGTCGGTACTCCTCAATGGGGCACTCTAGCAGGCACTTTTCAGATGAGCACTCTAACTGTCACTATTCATGGGGGCTGATGTTATTCATATGGGGCAATCTAGCAGGCATATTTCAGATGAGCACTCTAGTTGTCACTATTCATGTGGGCTGATGTTATTCATATGGGACACTCTGGTAAGCACTATTCACGTGAGCACTCTGGTTGTCCACAATCATGTGGGCTGATGCTATGCATGTGAGCACTCTAGTTGTCCTCAGTGATTTGGGCTGATGCTATTCATGTGAGCACTCTAGTTGTCCCTAGTTATGGGCTGATGTTATTCATATGGGGCACTCTAGCAGGCACTTTTCAGGTGAGCACTCTAGTTGTCACTATTCATGTGGGTCGATGTTATTCATATGGGGCACTCTAGCTGGCGCTATTCATGGTAGCACCCTGATTGGCGCCATTTTTGGGGGCATTTCAGCTAGCCCTGTTAATAGGAACACTCTGATGTGCAGCAATCGTGGTAACACAATTACCATTAAGCTCTCCATAATAATACGGGGGTGTTCACAATTTGAGGGAAGAGATTATTATTTTGCACCACATCGTGATTATTATAAAAAATGTTGCCCGTGAATTATACCTTCTTTGATGCATTATTTCGGAATTTATCGGCACCATGATAGTGTTTCTTCACGATACAACGGCACATGCGTTCCATTCACAAGCTGTACATGGGTTTGATTGTATTCTCTTTGTTTTCTAGCCAAGCCGAAGCAGAAAGTGGTGAGTTGTTTTGACTGCCTCTCGCAGCTCGTCCTCTGAGTGCCAGCTGCACAGTCATTAATGACATATTCTTGTGATTCCAGACTGAACATGTTGCGCCTTACGATGTTGTGCCATCCATGAGGCCTGTCGTGTTAGTGGGTCCATCGCTTAAAGGCTATGAGGTATGTCAACCGGGCACCCAATGTTATTGACCACAGGGTCTGATGAATTTGGACAGGGATGGGATGTGAAAGATCTTCACGGAGGTGAAACCATACACATTCAGCGCACCTAAAACCACTCCCACTCAATTTGGGAGAATGTTTTTTTTTTTTTTTTTTTTTTTTTAGCAGAGAAAAAAATATGCAGATGTGAACTCAGCCTTAGTGCTCATGCACACAAACGTATTTTTCCGTTTTTTTTTTTTTTTTACAGCTCTGTATTTGGAAGCATTCACTTCATTGGGTTTTGGGAAAAAAACAGAAATGACTCTGTGTGCTTTCGATGTCCGTATGTCCATATGTCCACATGTCCATTCCGTAAAAAAAAAAAGATAGAACATGTCCTATTCTTGCCCGTTTTGCGGACAAGGACAGGCATTGTTACAATGGATCTGCAAAAAAAACCAGATGCAACAACGACGTCATCCGTTTTTTTTTTACCAATCCATGTTTTAGGGACCACAAAATACATATGGTCGTGTGCATGAGCCCTTATTGTAACTGGCCATTGTGTAAACCGGACTATTTCAACTTTCTTTTACGTGGCCAAATAAAAATGCCAAAGATTTCAGAGAAATATATAAACCCTGATATAAAATGTCATTTTCTGATAATTATTTCTATTTTATCTACATAAAAAGATGAGAAACTTTGTAAATATGACTTGAACGACTTATCCCACAGGTCCTGAGTTACAGCCTGTACTATACTTTAGAGCTGCATTCACAATTCTGAGCTACAATCTCCCAGCATTCCTTGCTGAGAGCTTACTCTAGTGATTTGCATTCTGAAAAGGGTCCTCTTCACCCCCAACCTGGGGCGTAACTACCATAGTGGCAGACCATGCGATTGCTATGGGGGCCAGGGCAAGAGGGGGCATAGTTGGGATCATCCGGTCTTCTACCGAAGGGGGGGAACTTGGTCAGGACTCTACCCTCTAAAGGAACAACTTTTAGCAAATGAGGCAGTGGAAAAAAAGCATTTAGGCAGAAAACCTTCTGTCCTGTGTGGGGGGCCTGGTTTGACCCTTGCTATGGGGCCCTTACTTCTCTATGTACGCCACTGCCCCAACACTGTTCAGCATCCCACTGCATCATCTCTGAACTACAGTAGGTTGTTAAAGGGGCCGTCACACATCAGCAAATGGCATTTATCATGTAGAGAAAGTTAATACAAGGCACTTACTAATGTATTGTGATTGTCCATATTGCCTCCTTTGCCGGCTGGATTCATTTTTCCATCACATTATACACGTCTCGTATGCAGTAAGTGTCTTGTATTATCTTTGTCTACATGATAACTGCCATTTGCTGAAGTGAGACAACCCCTTTAAGGGTTTGTCCGACAAGCGTGTTCTGTTTCCAAATGCAGCTCTGGGCTTTTATGTAGGTTGAAACCAGGACTAATGTAACATAAGTAATGCAGTGTATTCACCTATATCTATACTGTAGATTACACCGACAAACTCAAAGGTAGACATTACCTTTAGAGATATTAATGGCACTGTGTTCCACACAATCCCGTCCTTTATCTACTCATTCCTCTCTGCCCTCCGTCTTCTGCTCTATCTTGCCTGTGACAGTGGCTGCTGTAGTGGCCGTGGTTGCCCCTGATACCATACTTCATTAACAATTCACTTTTCTCGTGATAATCTAAAGGTTTGGTTAATAGTTGTATCCAATTGATGTGTGTATCCCACATAGAGCTTTGAAGGATGGACTGGGATCAAATGGAATAAATAGATTGAGGTACGAAGGATATATAGATATGAGAGATAGATAGAGACACACCGGTGTGAAACACCAAGGATTAGGAGACACTCAAAGTCAGGAAACAGGCCTAGATCAGGACAGAAGAGTTCATACGTATCCGAAAAACTAATCCGAGGTCAGGGCTGACAGCAGAGTATCAGAGTTGGTAAGCAGGCAGAAGAGCATATGGTTAACTTGTCAACTAGCTCTGGCAAAGAGTGAGAGGGAAGAGCAGAATTTATTAGATAGATAGATAGATAGTTAGTCATGGGCAGTGAGCATGGACCCACCATTCCATCTAACTGCTTTGGCTTTTGGGTAAACCTAAGGGTATTGTCCGGTAGTCCACAGGTATTCACTCTTTAACCCCTCTACAGGGATGTGGACTTCACTGCAGAGAACCAGCCAGGCCTCTACCTTCTGGAGTAGTCCCAGTGTAGCTGGCAGCTGACCCACAGTGGTCAGAAGCAACGATGCAGAGCATCAAGAATAAGGCGGCAATTGAAGTCAAGAAACAAACCTAGATCAGGACAGACAGAGTTCTTGTGTATTCAAGTAACTAATCCGAAGTCAGGGAAGGCAGTAGAGTATTAGAGTTGGTAAACAGGCAGAAGTTCAGTACATGGCTCACAGACAGAACAGTATACCTTCACTGGTGAACTAGACAACTAAGAACCTAAGCTGTGGCAATGAGTGAGAGAGCAGATTAGCATTTATAGCAGAAGCGAATTACAGTTAGAAGGAGCCGTGCAACTGCCCACAGCAAGGAGATGAGGGGAGTGGTGCTAGCAGAAATGGGAGTAGTAGTAGCAGCTCAATGAATAATGTTCTTAATAGCAATGTATACGGACTCCCAATTTAAAGATAGATAGATAGAAAGATAGATAGATAGATAGATAGATAGATAGATAGATAGATAGATAGATATAAGATACAGGCAGAAAGACAGAGATAGATGGATATGAGATAGAGACAGATTATAGATAGATAGATAGATAGATAGATAGATAGATAGATAGATAGATAGATAGATAGAGTGTCGGGCTGGGGTGCCTAGGGCCCACCAGTAAAATTTATTTTCGGGGCCTACCATACGGATACATTCAAATATAATAAATAATCTAACAAGTTTTTTTTATATTAGATAGATAGATAGATAGATAGATAGATAGATAGATAGATAGATAAAAAAGTAATTCCACAGCACCACCAAAAAATGTGCTTCAAAGTGGATGTTCTTTATTTCACCAGAGCGACGTTTTAGTCCTCTTACTGGTCCCAGTAAGTGGACTGAAACGTTGCTCTGGTGAAATAAAGAACATCCAGTTTTGAGCACATTTTTTGGTGGTGCTGTGGAATTACTTTTTGTTTTTATTCTTTGAGGATTTGACCACGTCCCTAGCCGCTGGCACATCGTTACACATTTTTCTTCTGCTGTGCTGCTTTCACTACGTTTTTCTACATAGATAGATAGATAGATAGATAGATAGATAGATAGATAGATAGATAGATATGAAATAGATAGATAATAGATATTAGATAGATATTATATAGATGATAGATAGATAATAGATAGATAGATAGATAGATAGATAGATAGATAGATAGATATTCGATAGATAGACAGATAGATAGATAGATAGATAGATAGATAGATAGATAGATAGATAGAATGTTAAAATCAGTAAAAGCAGTGAAAGTGTAAGTCTGGCAGCCCCATCCCCCGACACTGAAGCTCCTTAGATCTGAAGAATTCTTCTTATGTCCCTTCAAAGAGAGTGAAACCTGCAAGATTATTTTTGTGGGCGATAATTGATTCTTCAAAGAAAAGATCAGTTAAATACTGAAAATTATCTCTGGCTGTTAACTCCTTGCATGAATTACACGGAGCGGTGACTTTCCGGCTGCTGGATAGAATGAAGTGTAGAGATTTCCTCTGTCCTTCCTTTCTCACCTTTGTCTATTTTTTTCTCTCTTGTCCTCCTTGACTCCTCATTCTCCTCTCTTCTGGGAAGGTGACGGACATGATGCAGAAAGCCCTTTTTGACTTCCTGAAGCACAGGTTTGATGGGAGGTGAGGGACAGAAACATCAAGCATCTGACCTGGGAATGTCCTATAGGTTATATAGGTTCTGTGCGCTTATACTAACACGGTACGATGTCATTTATTGACCTTCTAGGACCTTGTATACTGTATACAGGCATAGGCGTGCTGTTTGTGGACAGCTGCATGGCACGTAGGTTGTGCAGTGGCATAAGGAGGCCACTTGGTGGGCTGAACCGTAGACAATACCGTGCACCGTTTTGTACATACAGCTCCTGCGCAAACCTATGCGTCCTCATGTCCTCACCAAAAAAGTCAGAAACAGCTCCTCTCTTGTACATGGATTGTATCTGGTATTGCAGCTTGTTGATGGGGCTGAGCTGCAATACCTGACACAGCCTTTGCTCAAGAGTGGCGCTATTTATAGACAAAAAAAGCAGACCTCTTTTTTTCAAATTTCGTGCAGACGGTTTACATGGAGCTGCATAGGTCTACCTAGGAGCTGAATACACAAAACGGTAGAGTATTTTTAACCCTATTTAATATGGGTTGTCCCCATGCCTCGATATGTAACCTGAGACTCCTTAAACTGAATAGAAAATGCTGCCACAATGGAGAAAGGAAATAAAGTAAGAAAATCGATGAACTTGTCTCCTAATCTAGATCGTTATGTTTACTGCAGACAGAACTGTCATTTTAACACATTATGCCTTTTCCTAGGATATCCATCACAAGGGTTACTGCTGACATTTCTCTGGCCAAGAGATCAGTGCTGAATAATCCCAGCAGAAGAGCAATAATTGAACGCTCCAACACCAGGTCCAGTTTGGGTAAGAGCTTTATACATCATTATAAACTGTGCATTTCTGTGTCGGTACAGGGAATATGTCAACTTAAAGGGATTGTCCCGCAAAAAATATTCTACAGTTTTCAGACCAGCACCTGGATCTGAATACTTTTGTAATTGCATGTAATTAAAAATTTAACATAGCCACTGAGTTATTCAATACAATGTATCTGTATAGCACCACCTGTTTGTTTTTTTTCTTTGACCTGCTCACTAAGAAGGCCGCACATGCTCAGTTTCATCCTTCAACTACCTCCTGAGCTGTGATAGTGAAAGCTGAGAAACACCCCCTGAGCTGTGATAGAGAGAGCTGAGACACGCCCCCTGAGCTGTGATAGGGAGAGCTGAGACACGCCCCTGAGCTGTGATAGGGAGAGCTGAGACACGCCCCCTGAGCTGTGATAGGGAGAGCTGAGACACGCCCCCTGAGCTGTGATAGGGAGAGCTGAGACACGCCCCCTGAGCTGTGATAGGGAGAGCTGAGACACGCCCCCTGAGCTGTGATAGGGAGAGCTGAGACACGCCCCCTGAGCTGTGATAGAGAGAGCTGAGACACGCCCCCTGAGCTGCAGCAGAAAAGACACTCCCCTTGAGCTTTCAGCTTGATATAAATCTAGCAGAGCAATGAATGTGGAGATCTCTGGGTCCAAGTGAGGTACAGGGCTGGTTCTAGCTTTGTACTATATGATGTCTGATTTTCATTTTTTAAATTAGTCATGAGATAACCCCTTTAAAGGACTGCATCGCCTATATTTCTTTACTCATACATACTCTTTTTTTATCATTTGTTTTTATTTTCTGAATAGAGATTTTTTAAAATGTTATTTATTGGAGGCAGCCATCTTGCCTAAGCTGCTTTAGATATGGACCAAGGGATCCTGTAGACAGAAGATGATCCTTGAGTGTGTTGCGGGCATGCTCTGAGACCTGTGCAGAAGTCATTGTGCAGGGAGGGGGAGGAAGTGAGCTGTGACCATAACCTATGGTGAATGGTCGCTCCTGTGTTTTTAGGAGCCAAAGGCAGCCACCATACGACCCCTCTTTAATTTTAAGGATGCTTTATATGTCCGTTTCCTTATTTTTCACTGAAGGTCCATCCAGAAGTGGACTGGGAGCTTAAAAAAGTGGACTGGAAAAAAAATAAATAAATGTAGGCAGGTCGAAATTGATAGAAGGCAGGTCCAAAAGTACAGTACTGCAGCACAAAATACTGCCCCAGCAGAACCAAATGCATAGTGCAGCACAAAATACTGCCGCCCCTGCCACAGTATTCAACCCTATCACTGTCCTGAGGATGGCCATAACGTTGAATTGAGGAGAGTACTTTCTTCTGCCAGCCAGGTGTATAAGTACCAGATGCTCCTAGCATTAATTAATGCTAAGAGCATCAGACACTATGTACTAACTGGCGGACCCCCTGATCAGGCCAAGGGGAAATTTCCCTGTAGGGTCTATGGCCAGTCCGCCACTGAGCCTATCTTTAGAAAAACCCATCAGTTTGTGATTGGTTGGGATCCCAATCATAGGCCCCCAAAGGTCAGACTCCGTCAGTGCAGCATCTGACACCAAGTGCCCCGTGTGGCTGTTTCTGGTACTGCAACTCAAATTAATTAAACAAAAAGTCAGTTCTGTAATAAAGGACTTGCCCATTGGTTCTGGGAAATCACTCAGTAACAGCCTATCCTAAGAACAGACTATCATATAAGATTTTCATATTAATAGCCTATCTTCACAAAAAAGCATCAATATGAGATCGGCGGGGATCTGACTCGCAGAAACCCTGACGATCACTCACTCTGTGATCGAGTATAGAACATCAATATGTGACATCACGTTTATCTGTCACATGTCCTAGGCGCAGCTCAGTCCCATCCAAGTGAATAGGGCTGACCTAAATTAGCATACACAGCTGCTATCCAATGGATTGGGCTATGCTTGGTAAGCTGCAAGGAGGTGTCAGCGCTCACTGGAGCTTCAGTTACCACCTTAGCTTCCTCAAACAGCAGATCAGCGGGGGTGCTCAAAATCAGAGTATAGAACATCAATATAAAAATCCTGGAAGAACCCTTTAAAGGGAGTCTGTCACCTAATTTTCACCAATATTACAAAGAGCACTGCCCCATAGAAGATTGCATACATATCCCAGACATACCTGTGTGCACTGTGTGTGTATTACATGTCACATCCCAGACATACCTGTGTGCACTGTGTGTCTGTATTGCATGTCACATCCCAGACATACCTGTGTGCACTGTGTGTGTGTATTACATGTCACATCCCAGACATACCTGTGTGCACTGTGTGTCTGTATTACATGTCATATCCCAGACATACCTGTGTGCACTGTGTGTCTGTATTATATGTCACATCCCAGACATACCTGTGTGCACTGTGTGTCTGTATTACATGTCACATCCCAGACATACCTGTGTGCACTGTGTGTCTGTATTACATGTCACATCCCAGACATACCTGTGTGCACTGTGTGTCTGTATTATATGTCACATCCCAGACATACCTGTGTGTACTGTGTGTGTATTACATGTCATATCCCAGACATACCTGTGTGCACTGTGTGTGTATTACATGTCACATCCCAGACATACCTGTGTGCCCTGTGTGTCTGTATTACATGTCATATCCCAGACATACCTGTGTGCACTGTGTGTCTGTATTACATGTCACATCCCAGACATACCTGTGTGCACTGTGTGTGTATTACATGTCACATCCCAGACATACCTGTGTGCACTGTGTGTCTGTATTACATGTCACATCCCAGACATACCTGTGTGCACTGTGTGTCTGTATTAGATGTCACATCCCAGACATACCTGTGTGCACTGTGTGTGTATTACATGTCACATCCCAGACATACCTGTGTGCACTGTGTCTGTATTACATGTCACATCCCAGACATACCTGTGTGTACTGTGTGTGTATTACATGTCATATCCCAGACATACCTGTGTGCACTGTGTGTCTGTATTACATGTCACATCCCAGACATACCTGTGTGCACTTCGTGCCTCTATTCCATGTCCAGGAAAATCACTTTTATTCTGATGGAAAACAGCTTCCAAGTGCCTAGCTGAAAGTGAAAGTAAAAACAGCTCTCACTCCTGACTCTGTTTGATTTCTAACAGCTATATCTTCTGATATAGCAGATATAATGCTATGATTCTGGCATCGTTTGAAAGGTTGGAATGGCGGCTTTCAAACAAGGTCAGGTTCATATTTCTAGCTGGTACCAATCCTAAGATATGAGCAGCTAAACTAGCCCTCCCCTCTTCAGTCTGGTTTGCTTTGGGCACTTGCAGCAGCAGAGCCGGGCACTTGGGAGCTGTTTTCCTGCAGAATAAAAGTGCTTTTCCTGGACATGTAATACACACACACACAGTGCACACAGTATGTCTGGGATGTGACATGTAATACACACACAGTGCACACAGGTATGTCTGAGATGTGACATGTAATACAGACACACAGTGCACACAGGTATGTCTGGGATGTGACATGGAATACAGACACACAGTGCACACAGGTATGTCTGGGATATGACATGCAATACAGACACATAGTGCACACAGGTATGTCTGGGATGTGACATGTAATACAGACACACAGTGCACACAGGTATGTCTGGGATGTGACATGTAATACACACACACAGTGCACACATGTATGTCTGGGATGTGACATGTGATACACACACAGTGCACACAGGTATGTCTGGGATGTGACATGTAATACAGACACACAGTGCACACATGTATGTCTGGGATGTGACATGTAATACACACACACAGTGCACACAGGTATGTCTGGGATTTGACATGTAATACACACACAGTGCACACAGGTATGTCTGGGATGTGACATGTAATACACACACACAGTGCACACAGGTATGTCTGGGATGTGACATGTAATACAGACACACAGTGCACACAGGTATGTCTGGGATATGACATGTAATACAGACACATAGTGCACACAGGTATGTCTGGGATGTGACATGTAATACAGACACACAGTGCACACATGTATGTCTGGGATGTGACACGTAATACACACACAGTGCACACAGGTATGTCTGGGATGTGACATGTAATACAGACACACAGCGCACACAGGTATGTCTGGGATGTGACATGTAATACAGACACACAGTGCACACAGGTATGTCTGGGATGTGACATGTAATACACACACAGTGCACACAGGTATGTCTGGGATGTGACATGTAATACACACACAGTGCACACAGGTATGTCTGGGATGTGACATATAATACAGACACACAGTGCACATAGATATGTCTGGGATTTGACATGTAATACACACAGTGTACACAGGTATGTCTGGGATATGACATGTAATACACACACAGTGCACACAGGTATGTCTGGGATGTGACATGTAATACAGACACACAGTGCACACAGGTATGTCTGGGATATGACATGTAATACAGACACACAGTGCACACAGGTATGTCTGGGATATGACATGTAATACAGGCACACAGTGCACACAGGTATGTCTGGGATGTGACATGTAATACAGACACACAGTGCACACAGGTATGTCTGGGATGTGACATGTAATACACACACAGTGCACACAGGTATGTCTGGGATGTGACATGTAATACAGACACACAGTGCACACAGGTATGTCTGAAATGTGACATCTAATACACACACACACACACAGTGCACACAGGTATGTCTGGGATGTGACATGTAATACACACACACAGTGCACACAGGTATGTCTGGGATGTGACTTCTTCTGTGGGGCAGTGCTGTTAGATATATTGGTGAAAATGAGGTGACAGACTTCCTTTAAATTGCACGTCTTATGATATGAATATACCAAGTAATTATATGCCCGTTATGACCAGCATCTTTAGTTATATAATCCAGTGCTTACTGTAGCACGAATCCATATTTCCCGTGTACGGCTTCACGCTTATTTGCAAAAATAAAATGTTATTGTCATTCTATTCTTTGAGCGCACCAGCGCGGTTCAGGCTAATGTTTCCTGGCAATCACTGGGCACGTTTGTCTGTACACATTCCCTCCGTTTATGAAATGCACTCCAGACCACTGGGCATCTAAAGCGGTTTTCTCAGAGAAGAATGATGCAGCCCTTTAACGCAGGCAGCGCTCGCCGTGACTGACAACGGGTGTCACTGTGAATTAGCGCTCAAGCTAACACAACAAATCCAGTTACATTTCTAGATACGCCGTAGATCTTGCCAAGGTTGTTGATGTGAAAAGCAAAGATCAGGCACAAAAATCAATAGTCTGAATGAAATGTTAACCAGCGGGGGCTTCCACCTTTAATTAAAATCCGACGCCAAGTACATTGTTCCAGGTAATGATTCCACTGATCTTTTATGTCTGAAGGATTACGAGCAGCGCTCACGACACAGGGATCCCGTCAAAATTGTATTATATATTATGGCAACTGTATTTATTTTTTTTCTACCTGGGAAAGCCATTTAAAGGAATCCTTTCTTAAAGGGGTTTAATGAGGCAGCCAAAAATTTAAAGGGATACTGAGTTTTCATAAAACTTTTGATATGCCATATCAATGTCATAGACAATAGACTCATTAGAAAGTCTACGACCGGTCTCAATTCCGACCATGCAGAGAGCACGCAATATGTGAGTGCTTCAATCTCCTCGTTCTAGTGATCGGTGGGCGTCTCAGCACTTAGATCACTACAGATCTTGTCTATATGACATATCAAAAGTTTTATGAAAACTCAGTGACCCTTTAAGTAAATGCAGGGAGTTAAAAATAAAAAAAAAAGAAGCATTACTCACCTCTCTGATCTCCCACCATTCGAACGCTGCCACTCTGGTCTTTTCCTCCAGTCTCTGTTTCCATTGATGTTCACAACTACTCAACGTGAAGACTACAGCTTCTCACTAGCCTCAACAGTTACATGGGCTAGTTGGGTACCTCATCCCTGCTGCGCAGGTCTCGTCCTGGCTACCCCATATGACCACTGGGGATAGTGATTAGCTGTAGTGATCACATTGGGTAGTCATGGACATAATCACTGAAGCATTAGAAGCAAAGACCAGTGGGGAGCATTGGAGCTGCAGCGCTAGAATGGTGGGGGAGATCAGACAGATGAGTAAAGCTCCTTTTGTATTGCCTTTACCTTACATTTTTGGGGTATTGGAAAATCCCTTTAATTGCTTATAAAATGCAGTTGTTGGGTATCCCATGAATAATGTAAAAAAAAATCAGACATCATATAGAACATGACAATCTCTTTTTAAGAAACCTAAAACCAGCCCTGTACCTCACATGGATCCAGAGATCTCCCCATTCATTGCTCCAATTGCTCTGCTAGATTCTCTTCAGGCTGGCAGCTTAGTGGGCATGTCCTTTCTCAGGGGGCGTGTCTTTTCTGCTGCTGCTGCTCTCTACCTCTCTCTATCAGGAGATAGGGCTGGCGGCAGTTGAAGGCTGGAACTGAGCATGTGTGACCACCTCAGAAAGGTGTACAGTGCAATAAGGAAAAGAACAAACAGCAGATGGCACTATACAGATAGATTTTATAGAATAACTCAGTGGCTACAATACATTTTTAATTACCTGCAATTACAAAAGTATTCAGATTCAGGTGCCGGTTTGAAAAATGTAGAATAATTTTAAATCACCCTTTTTAAAACAACCCTTTAAATCAAAGACTGACATCTTAGCACATAACCCACAGATTTCAATGGGCACTGCCTAATGCTTGATTTCTCCTGTGGTGGTGCTGCATCTTTGCTGCCAGAACCTTTATGCTAATCTTTCCAGATAGATTACTGCTGATTGATGGGGCCCACAGAGGAGCGTTACTAAGGCTCAAAATGGGCCACTTTAGAGCTATTTTTCTAATACAAATGTACGATTTCAGTAATGAAAGTATATTACAAAAATGGTCAGTATCACTGCCCAATACATTACAAAAATAAAAAAAAGAATGACAGTTCTTTTGACACTTTAAAGGGAACCTGTCATCTCCAAAACACCCCGTGAACTAGAGTAAGTGGTGTATAGTGTAAGTGACGTCAAGTCCGGTTATGTAAGTTTTATCTTCGTACTCACTTCCATTCCGACGCTGTGCTCCCACAAACCTGCAGTAAAATGCACTCACTGGACTCCAGTGCTCACTCACATAATGGAGACGACTCAAAGAAGAGTCCAGTGAGTGCATTTTACTGCAGGTTTGTGGGAGCACAGCGTCAGAATGGAAGTGAGTACGAAGATAAAACTTACATAACCGGACTTGACGTCACTTACACTATACACCACTTACTCTAGTTCACGGGGTGTTTCGGAGATGACAGGTTCCCTTTAAGATATTTATATATTCTATCTATCTATCTATCTATCTATGTACACATATAAAGTAAAAAAAATCCACGGCACTTATTTTCTGGATGGTGGATCACTTCTACAGCCGCTGGCACACCACAGTCATTTGATCGCAGTGCTGTTCATATAATTTTGGATGAATTATATACTGGAATAGCTCATTAATGACATTAGCTGATTTCTACTTGCTGATAATTTGTGAACATTCTCACCATATTTTAAGCCACGTAGTAAGCAGTGTAGCTATATCCAGTCATCACCCAGGAAAGCGATAATTAGATGTGAACAGCAGATTTCTTAAACCTGATAATGTGATTCCGTGTAAAGCGCATGCACACAGATAACACGTGTATATTTATAGAGCCATGTCTCGTGTTCTGAGCTATTAATGAGTCTTGTGGACAATATCTTGAATGGACCCACCACCAGACGGACCGAGATCCTCTAATACTCAGTCCACAGATTCCGTAATTACACGAAGGGAAGTTTATATCCACGTTATCATCAGACCACTTGGCCTGTGAGAAGTGTTGGGGGCTCCCCTTCTTTAGGACTCATGCATCCGGATGTAGTTTCTGTCCATACCCATGCATGGGATTCAGCCAGTTCCCTCTAGTTTTCCAGATCCGGTTGTTAAAGTTACAGCCGGATCGGAGAACCGTATTACCGGCTGAATCCCGATCTGGCGTTCCGGTGGCGGCAGCTGGCGATGAGAGCTTCCATTCCATAGCTCCTTAGCAGTGGTGTACATAGAGAAGTAAGGGCCCCATAGCAAGGATCAAACCAGGCCCCCACACAGGACAGAAGGGTTTCTGCCTAAAACCTTTTCAATGACCCTTGGGCCATTTTTCCACTTCCTCATTTGCTAAAAGTTGTTCCTTTAGAGGGTACAGTCCTGACCAAGTTTTCTCCTCCAGTAGAAGAGGAGATGATCCCAACTAAGACTGGGCCCCCCCTACTCCTGGGCCCCATAGCAGTCGCATGGTCTGCCGCTATGGTAGTTACACCCCTGCTCCTTAGGCTTTTTAAAAGTTGGGTGGTATGTGTGTGTAGTGTATATATGGTATATTTATGTGTATGTTGCATATATATGGTGTATGTATATGTAAACATATGTCGTGACGCCGCGTGTCCGCCGTTAAGTAGGGACCCTGTTGTTAAAAATTTGAATCCCACCCCTGTCCATATCCGATCTGCATTTTTTAAAGGGTCAGATGTTGACCCATTCATTTCAATGGAGCTGCAAAAGATGCGGACAGCACATCGTGTACTATTCGCATCCATACGTCCTTTCCACAGCCCCGCAAAAAAAACAGAACATCTCCTATTCTTGTCCATTTTGTGGGCAAGGATAGGAAATTTCTAGAGAAGTTACATAATAAATGGCAGCATGTACTCGGCAGGGATCCGTGATTTTTCAGACTGCAAAACACTGACGGTCATGTGCATGAGCCCTTACAGTTGAGTACATCATCAATATGGCAGAACAAAAGAGCATGGCGCCTGCCTGTGGCAGTGTCAGGTACTGCAGTTCATTGCGGATTTCATTGCAGAAATTTCCAGGACTGAAAATCGGTTCACGTGCCTGGGGCTTGAAGAAATCCATGCGCTTTCCGCCCCATTTAAACCAATGGAACTGATTTTCAGTTGTGGAAATTTCTGCAACAAAATCCGCAGATTGTGAATGCACCCTGAACTGGAATGGGCTGAGCTGCAGTACCAGACACTGCAGCATGGACCAGATTGTCACCGTCATGTGCTGCAGGGATGGGGGCATGGCACTCCAACAACCACAGTGACCTCCATGTTCTTTGCGTAAGCCCCTGGAGGTAGATCTTCACAGATCACAAATAGATAGCCTGCCCTGCCCCTTTAAGGATACATCCACATGGGCCAGGTCCGCTCCACTGCAGAATTCAAGGTGATGCAGATTCAATGCTCATTTCACGCACTACTTTTACAGTTTGTTCCACCATGTATGGATGAGATTTTGTGAAACTGCTGATACTGTAACATGCTGAGGATTTCTGCAGGCAAATTTGCAATTAGAAATCTGTAGCGCCTATGCCTATGTGACCAGGATGCATTTACACGCATTTTTTTGCACATCAGTATTACCATTTTTTACATCGTTTTTTCTCATGTACAAAAATACTGTAACATCTATAGAAAATGATTGAAAATTCATTACTGGTTTTGTCTTTTTTTTTAAGACCATCTGTCAGCAGTTTTGTACCTCTGACACTGGCTGGCCTGTTACATGTGCACTTGGCAGCTGAAGACATCTGTGTTGGTCCCATGTTCATATGTGCCCACATTGCTGAGAAAAATTATGTTTTAGTATATGCAAATGATCCTCTAGGAGCAATGGGGGCGTGGCTGTTACACCTAGAGGCTCTGCTTTCTTTACAACTGCCGCACCCTCTGCACTCTGACGGGACTAGGCAGTGTAATCGTGATCACGCCTGGCCCTGACCTCCTAAAGTAAATAAAAGTGCAGAGGGCACGGCAGTTGCAGACAGCAGAGCCTCTAGGTGTAAAGGTAACGCCCCCGTTGCTCCTAAAGGCTCATTTGCATATAACAAAACATCATTTTTCTCAGTAATGTGGACACATATGAACATGGGACCAACACAGATGTCCTCAGCTGCCAAGCACACATGTAACAGGTCAGCCAGTGTCATAGGTACAAATCTGCTGACTGTTGCGCTTTAAAGCACAGCATGCTCTGGATATGGAGTCTTTTCTGGTGTTTTCCCATAGTCTTCTCTATAGGACTTCAGTAACGCCTGACGAAAATGCATGTTGCTTGTTACAAAATTGAAAAATACCTTCAAAAACGTTTATAAAAATTGCTTGATTGGCCCACAGCTATCTCTCGCGACTCCACCACACACAATCATGCTCAGGTCGGCTTGGCGTGTAAAATGGGAGAGATAAGTGAGCTGCTGCCAGACACCTTTGGTGGCCACTTATCTCCCAGGAGAACAACAGAATCGGTCGTGGAAGTTTGATGTGTCCCATCCCTTTTGGAGCTTCCCATATACATTTTTGGGGTCATTTATCAAACTGGTGTAAAGTAGAACTGGCTTAGTTGTCCATAGCAACCAATCAGATTCCACCTTTCATTTTCCAAATGAGCTGTCAAAAATGAAAGGTGGAATCTGATTGGTTGCTATGGTCAACTAAGCCAGTTCTACTTTACACCAGTTTGATAAATGACACCATTTCAGTTTAAATACACCTAGGATTCATATACTGGAGCAATAAAATAGATGTTATAGTAATTCCTTCATTCTGAAAACTAGTGTGGTTATTGTCTCTGTAATGTAGGGAAAAAAATCTTGAAAATCGAGTAGAAATATAAAAAATGGATAATCAAATAAAAAAGCCTCAAATAAATACCACCTAACCCTATGAGTGCGGTATCTGAAATACCTGTTGTTGCCAGCAGAGGGCGCCTTGGATTCGCATTGCATTCTCCATGTGTCCTAAGGCAATTACAATAAGAACATAGAATTTTTTTTTTATTCGCTGCTGATTATTTGCTTGCTGAGAATTGACTGGATTATATTTGCATAATAATAATTGCTTCCATTATTTTTCGCAGCTGAAGTACAGAGTGAAATAGAGAGAATCTTTGAATTGGCTCGGTCTTTACAGCTCGTAATCCTAGATGCAGATACCATTAATCATCCAGCACAACTAATCAAGACGTCATTAGCACCAATTATTGTTCATGTCAAAGTGTCTTCTCCAAAGGTAGTGGTATCCGTCACGTCTAAGAAATGTTCATGGCTTATGTCATGTGATCACTTCCAGGTCACCTTAAAAAAAGCATTTCCACCTTAAAAAAAATGCCCGTAACTATAATGTAAGCCTTTGGGGCAACACGTTCGGTCGAGATGATTATATGATGTTATTCATGTAAAATAATTTTTTTAGCTCTTGCATAGCTTTTCATTGACCTTTAGTTACATTATGATTAGTGATGAGCAAATTATTCAAAAATTCTGTTCGACTGTTTCGCTGAATTAAAAAAAAAAATTGAATTTGTCACGAAGCGTATTTTTTTGTAAGTAGTGGGTGTGCCGCCACCGGTTATTGTACCCCTCAGATGCCACGTTCATAGCTGATCGCGGCATCTGACAGTAATAACACAGTATAAAATTTTTAAAAATTAAATAAAATCATACTTACCCTCATGCTTTTGATCGCAAAGAGCCAGCCGCCAACGACTTGATTGAAGATCTAGCGCGGCCCATGACTGAAGATCTTGCACGGCCCATGATGATGTCTTTACATGGGCTGGCGCGGTGAGGTCATACGTCACTGCTCATGGAATTTCGTGTGTGAGATCTTATATCAAGATGGCGGCGGCAGGCTCTTCACTCTCAGATAGATGAGGTAAGCATGATTTTTTAAATTTTTTGCTGCCATTCAGGGAAAATCTATTCGCTACCACGAAGAACGAGGAAATTTGGCTTTGCGGAAAATCAAATTTTCCCTGACATTCGGAACGAATTCCAACTTTGCTGAGTTCAATTTGCTCAACACTAATTATATGTGGTCTTTCTTTCATATTTACCGCTTTGTATTTTATTATATAACTTTGTCAAATTCCTCTCAACTAAATCTTGAAAAATATCCAAAGCCACTCGCCTAGATTGGATGGGGAAAAAGTGTGGATTGTTTTATGGTAAAATCTACCACACTTTCATCTCATCCTGATGCGGCCATAGATTGCCTCTTTAATTCCTGCCGCATAATGAGAACATCAGGAGGGAACATCACATTGCACAACAGAGGAAACTGAATTCTGCATGCAGTACAACTTACTTGCTACCAGAAATCACCACTAGGGGGAGGTTACTGCATGTGGTCTTATTAGCAAGCTCAATGTATAAGCAGCATGCAGTAAGCTACTGAGCTCCCTCTAGTGGTGGCTGCAGGCAGCCAAAAGATTATCTTTATATATTTGTCTAGGCAGTATCAGAAAACAGAGGTCCAACTGCTATAAAGGTCTAGTCAAAATGCATTATTTTCAATCGATTTAGATTGAAAAAAGATATTTAATGTAGACAATCCCTTTACGTTGCTCATAGATATATGATAATAACTTACCCACTTATGTTCCCATTGGGATGAACAGGAAAAAAACATGTTATTTCTATAGATGGTATGTGATATGCAGCTGCCAGGCACATCTGACACCATTTATCTTTAGGGAATAACTTTATCCCCATATCCTACTGGTTGGAGGACTGTCCACACAGATCCTGTTGAAATTGATGGGGGTAACATGACAAAATTAATGGAGGGAGCACCTAATGACTATTACTCAGGCTGTGTCTCTCATGACCATGTTGTGTCTTAATGGGAATCTGTCACCAGCGACCTCCTTATCCAGCTGTCCACCATTAACCTAAAATGAGCATGACATTTGTAAACCTTGCTCAGCTTCTCACTGTTGGCCCATTATAATCTATGGTGTGAGTGTCGTGGCCTCTTCATTCATCATCCTGGCCACATACCATCTGCAGTGATAATGTTCCAGTGTTTGTAAGTATATTTTGCTACAATGTCGAATGTCAATGTAGAAAATAAGATTCTTGATGATTTTATTCTAGGTATTACAGCGACTCATTAAATCCAGAGGAAAATCCCAAAGCAAACACTTAAATGTACAGTTAGTAGCTGCTGACAAACTCGCCCAGTGTCCACCAGTGAGTACATGCAGTGTTGTCGTATTTCAGTTTGTATTGCTGCCTTTATATCAGAATGGCGCATATCTACATATAAATGGATGATGGATTCCTGTGAGGATGACCACCATTTCCGTACAACTTGCACTGAAGTGGTCACAGGAAGTTCTGTCTGCTCTATAGTACATGGCATTGTATTGTATACCATATAGCAGGGATGCCCAACCTGCGGACCTCCAGCAGTTGCAAAATTACAGCAATTACTCCCAGCATGCCTGGACAGCCTTCAGCTATTAGGGCATACTGGGAGTTGTAGTTTTGCAACAGCTGGAGGCAGTGTCAGACTAGGGTGTCTTGGGCCCACCAGTAACACTGGTTCTGGGGGCACCCTGTACAGCTACATGCATATACTATCTGCTAACACAGCAGCAGACAGCAAGATCTTAAAGACGATTGAATATAGGGGCCCCTGCAGAAACTTTGAGAAGGCAGGTTCCCGAAGAAAGAGAATACTGGCTGGCCTGCTTCTGTACCTACAAGTCACCTGAGCCATCCAATGCATCTGTAA
This sequence comes from Rhinella marina, assembly GCA_900303285.1. NCBI lineage: Eukaryota > Metazoa > Chordata > Amphibia > Anura > Bufonidae > Rhinella > Rhinella marina. The sequence continues at coordinate 92,655 of ONZH01008966.1, forward strand.
TACTAGGTACAAGGAAGTTTGTCCAATAATCTTCACACTTTTTATATGCTGCCTTTCTATGTGTAGTGCAGTCAGTACTCTGCCATGTGCCACTTGTGCAGAGGATGGGGAACTAGGGGCCCACCTTAATCAGGGGCCCACCAGGGGATTCATCTGTTCCCCTATGGGCAGGGGTGCACCACCAATGAGGCCAGGTGAGGTGATCGCCTCAGGCAGCACCAGGTAGGGGCAAGAGTGGGGCAGCGGAAGGGCCATGGGCAATGAGTGCTTTTATTGTGGCAAAGGGGTTAGGTTAAGAAATTGGCATGGGGGGGTGGCATTTCAGTTTTCACCTCAGGCAGCAGAAAGGGTAGCTGCACCCCTGCCTATGGGCCAGTCTAAGCCTGGCTGGAAGGCCGCAGGTTGAGCATCTCTGGCCTATAGCATATACCAGATAGGACCTGTCAGCAGGAAATCTGGTCTGGAATAAAGGGTTGCTCTTCTCAAAATGGTGGCCTTTGGATAGGTTTTCCTGTACTTGTATTCCCCATCTAGATAATGTTTTTTTTTATATAATTCTGCATTGCGCCAATTCTCTGGTATTCATTGAAGAAATATTGTGCAATGACCACAAGGTCCCAATTGCAAAAAAATCAACCCAGTTGGACTTTTTGGATTCTAGGGCCATGGTTGAGGCACACATTAATTTCTATGACTGCTCTGCTACACAGAGATAAAAGGGCGTGACCAAGATCACAGTGTAGCCGTATCCTGAAGGGACTGTTACATTATGAAGGGGCGAAGCATGATACAGAGAGTAAAAAAAAACAGGGTGTCGCGCTCCGCCCCTCAAGCTTTACCTAAGCATAACACAGTTTTTGCCTGGAGTGGTCCAGGCAACACTACTTGCTATGATTTGTCTGTGGGTGCCTTGAGATATTTACTATCTGCATTTTTGCTGAACAGGAAATGTTTGATGTCATTTTGGATGAGAATCAGTTAGAAGACGCCTGTGAGCACTTGGCGGATTATCTAGAAGCTTACTGGCGAGCCACACACACCACTAGTAGCACACCGATGACTCCTCTTCTGGGAAGAAATCTAGGATCTACAGCTCTTACATCATATCCAACAGCAATCTCTGGATTACAGGTACCACTCCTGGGAAGACAGCTTTAAAGTCCAGGGTAATGTTTTTCTCAGGCAAAACTGCAAGGAGGCTGGAGCCGTGACGCATTTATTTAGTGCCATTACTCTCTTTTTACATATACTTAGTTGTTTGTTGCCATACGGGCAATCAGGGGCAGATTGGCAATGAACCTCACTGGGAATTTTGCCGATGGGTCGACTGATCTGCCCCTTGTCTGCAGGTGAAATAGAAGATGAAAATACAGGTTTCTCTAGATCGCCCTCTAGTGGTGGCAACAGGCAACAACCTACAGGATGAAAAACCATGGAAAGGGAACTTGTCACATAGAACATGATGTCTGAGCTGAAGGCAGCATATTATAGAGCAGGAAGAGCTGAGCAGGTTGATATGTAGTTTTGTAGGAAAAGATTCAGTAAAACTTGTATTTCATTCATTTAAATTTCTGGTCATTCTGAGCTTTGAAGTTAAGGAGATGGTCCTATCAGTGATTGACAGATATCTCTGTATAGAGGGAAGGCTGTCAATCACAGATAGGACCGCCTCCTGGACGTCAAAGCCCAGAATGTGCAGAAATTTAAATGAATAAATTACAAGTTATACTGACTCTTTTCCTAAAAAACTATACAACAATCTGCTCAGCTCCTCCTGCTCTATAACATGTTGCCTTTAGCTCAGACACCATGTTTAAAGCGACAGCTTCCCTTTAATGTACAGTCACATTTTTACTTAATTTTCTTGCTTAAAGGGTTTATCCACGTTTTAATATTGATGACCTAGGGTCCCCGCCGATCATACGAGCTCTGGAGAGCAGTGTAATTACATCTCAGCCGTCCCAATCACTTTAAAGGGACGGCTATGTACTACTGAATAGTAAGGAGCCCATTGAAGTGAATGGGACGGCTGAGATGTAATTACACTGCTTACCACTGCAGTTGCAACGGCGAGCAGGTAAACCATGAAGAGAAGGCAGCGCTCTTACAAGCACTACTTTCTCTTCAAACACTTTAATGGGACGGCTATGTACTACTGAATAGGAAAGAGCCCATTGAGGTGAAAGGGACGGCTGAGATGTAATTACACTGCTCACCACTACAGTTGCAATGGCGAGCAGGTAAACCATGAAGAGAAGGCAGCGTTCTTACAAGCACTACTTTCTCTTCAAACACTTTAATGGGACGGCTATGTACTACTGAATAGGAAGGAGCCCACTGAAGTGAATGGGACAGCTGAGATGTAATTTCACTGCTCACCATTGCAGTTGCGACGGCGAGCAGGTAAACAATGAAGAGAAGGCAACGCTTGTAAAAGCGCTGCTTTCTCTTCAAACAGCTGATCGGCGGGGGTGCTAGAAGTTGGCCCTCCACAGATCTTATATTAATGACCTATCCCAGCTATAACGGGCACTAGACAACCTCTTCCAGATTACTACAAGATAATGAAAACAAAGGACAATTAAATGTACAATATAACATCTAAAATAGAGCCACCCTGTGAGGTGAGAATGGAAAACCAGTGCACCAGACTGAAGCACCTAAAAACATATCTCATTTATTACTATTTTCAGGGCCAACGCATGAGACACAGTAACCACTCGACTGAAAATTCCCCCATCGAGAGACGAAGTTTAATGACCTCAGATGAAAATTATCACAATGAAAGAGCTCGGAAAAGCAGAAACCGCTTGTCTTCCAGTTCTCAACACAGTCGTGACCATTATCCTCTTGTGGAAGAAGAGTACTCCGACTCCTACCAGGACACTTATAAACCTCATCGGAACCGCGGCTCCCCGGGAGGATATAGCCATGATTCCAGGCACAGGCTTTGAGTTTTTTTGAACTTGATAAAAACAGGAAAAAAAAAAAAGATAGTGGTCACTTACCGGTTTGCTGTCCAGGAGACTTGCAGTGCATTTTTTTCTTATGCATTGCAGGTCAGACAGACAACAAAAAGGTTACTGACAGCAACATAAGGTAGATAGAATATACAAATCACTTTATTTTGCCAGCTGTAAGAGTGTCACTTGATGCTACATCACCGGCAAAATGCTTAACCACATTCATCAGTATGGACGTGTAGGTAGAAATTTATTGTGCCCTCTCAACAGACCTTTTTGCTTTGACATTTACATTTGAGCAGTATGTGTTTACATGGATTATTGCACACGTCCATTTTGTAGTCTAGGGCAGGGGTCGTCCACTTAACTTCTTGATACCCTGGGCCGTTGGAAAGTCTTGGAGATCTCCTTGCATGAGGTTCAATGAAAATGGACCTAGTAAAGCATGGGCAGGTCTTGCAAAGTCACTTGTTCAGGGGTGGGTCCTCACAGTCTCCCTCCATAGACAGCAACTGGTCCTAGCATGGATAAGTCTCTTCATGGGTTCTTCAATGTGTCTTCTATGAGGATTTTTCTTATCTGTACATATGTGGCTTCTAATGATGGCAAGAGTAGATGGTTGAAGAGTGAGCCACCACAAGGGTCTTCGCATAAGCAGGCAAGAGACTTGAGTTAACCATAGAAAGTGCAAATTTTTCTACTTAATATGATAAATGAATTGTGTAGGGGGAAGAACAAGCACAATGGGGTTTTCCAACTTGTTGGAAATGCATGTGGAATAGTTTTGATCCTGTCTTCTGATGTTATGTTGTCTCGCCAATGTTGGTTCGCCATTATAAATAGGTGGTTTTCAGTGACAGTTCCAGTTGCCCTTCCATTGGTGCAATCTGTTCATAACATAAAGTACTTAAAAGTGTATCCATGGCAGGAGACTCTTAGAGCTTATTCGGCCCATGGCTTTTCAGGATTTTAGTAGGTCGCTTCTGTTTTAGGGTACTTGTCAAGGCACGTATAGGAACAATTTCCCGCACTGGGAAATTTCCAAAGAACAGTTCCAGTTGGAACCAATTTATAAAGCCAATTCCTGTTGGAATTTGGGTAAATTGACTGGAAAGTCTACTTCAGCATGTTGCATTCACTTTAAAAATAACCTGGACAGGATTATGGGTGGGATGGGGAATAGAAAAGAGGATGTTTAATAAAAAAAATAAATAAAAATCTCTATACAGTACAGTTATTTTTACTATATAGTATAAAACATCTTCAGCAGGTTTCATAATACACAAAAAAATACACAGATCAAAAAATCTGATATGAATTATTTTCAATTTTTAAACAAATTCTCAAAGGTTTAGGGCTTTTTTGTGTGTTGAACTGATAGAGAAAACTGGGCAATAATGACATCAAATTCACTATTTGGATACAAATCATAGCAAACAATATATGTATTAATCATTTCCTACAAGAAAAAATATTATCTAGTTTAATGCGAAAAACAGAGATATTTTGCTAACTGCAGTGTGTTTCTGCTGTCGAAAAAGAAATCAGGATAATGTCAATTAAAAGGTTGGATTTTAATTACTTTTGTTACAATCCAAAAATAATTATTCCAAAACAGTCAGCATTTAGCATTTTCTGCTGCAGCTCCAGCTGGCCCCGCCCATGGTTCCTCATGGGTGGGGTAAACCTAAGTGTGACTCTTCTATTCCAGGTAGAAAAACCAGCTTGTGAGTCAATTTGCCTGGGATGGTGGTTGCGCTAGTATGAACCATACTGGGAGGGGTTCCAGTTTAATTTTTTGCTAATGCACAGCCCTCCCAACTTTGTATGACCCATATGAAAACAATAAAAAGGTCAATAGAATAAAATTGAAAGTGTCTGGCTTAACTTGACATTATCCTGTACTTGAAAAGATGTGTAACATATATTTCTGTGATTGACCAGTAACATAGTTTTAGACTTCTTTCGGGTGCTCATAGAAGACAAATGAAAAATGTTATATATGCAAGTTATTTTCTCGGCATCCTAGCAACTGATATACCTGGCAACATGCTTAAATTCACCGTCGTACGAAAAACATAGATTCTGTATGCAACGTCCACTGCCATGTCGCCCCCAAATTAATGCAGATGTCTGTTTTTAGTTGCATGCATGAGAATAGTCATTTGTAAATAACGTATATTGCGCATCAGAGCTGAAAACGGGACAGGATGGTCAGAGTGGATTATTGTATACCAATGTAAATGCCTCAAACAGTGTTCATACACTGGAACAGAAGACCTTATGAGCTGGTTTATAGGTCTATTAGAGGCACCCTTTGTAGCACCATTTCTCTGCTCTGACTAATGGGAGGTCCTGAACACTTGACTTTTCCTCTATTACATTCATAAGCCGAGGCCGTATACAAAGGAGAGGTTGATGGTCAGTGAGGCATGTGCCTACTCTTGGACCTTCCAGATGCCACTGGAGCATATACCGGTAATAGTGCCGGGAGTCGGACTCCTACAGATCTGATATTGATGGCCTATGCTAAGGATACGTCATCAATAATAAAGTCTCCTCTAACAATCAGTCTGTCTAAAATCACTTTGTTGTTTAGTTAAAAAGTAGATAGGAACAAATTATGTGATTTGTTATTTCAGCTTGCACTATTAATCAGATTTTTAACTGGGAAAACCTCTTTCCAGGGTAGAGTGCAGTCTGTAGGGTCAAACCAGAGGAATGTAAGACAGCTGCTAACCCACCTCTGATCCAAACAGTGGAGGTACAGTAGGGCAACTGCTGGACACTTCTGGAACCCCTTATTTTGCAGGTCAGAAGCAAAATGGTCATATTATTTTTTTTTCCTCAGTGGCTGCATGAGAAGGCCTAGTAATCTCCATTTGCAGTAGTTTATGAATGGATCCAATAGGATCAATCTATTGTGTATTCAGGGGTCTGACTCCTAGGAGACCCTACAGGCCCACAAACAAATGGATCCCAATCCCCATTCTTGGTACCGTATGCCCACTTCTGTGAATAGGAATTAAACATCAGATTTTCCATAACTCCTAGTGACTGAAGCATGTATGGCAAAATCTCTACTGAAAATGGTGAAAAGAAAGATTGCTGGAATATAAGGAAGCGGCAACTCCAACACCGATCATAAGAGATCAAGTGGTTTCCAGGATTAGAAAAAAATAGCTGCTTTCTTCCAGAAACAGTGCCTCACCTGTTCATATCTGGTATAGCAGCTCGACTCTATTGAAGTAAATGGAGCTGAGTTGCAATACAACCTGTGGACAGATTTGGCATTGATCCTGTACAACCCCTTTTACTGTTGGTAACCTCAGTTATTGCCATCTGTAAAAGTGCCACTTTCCAAGAAGTTTGTGGGCAAGCCATCAACCAATGCTCCTTAAATATAACCCTTAAATCTTAATTTTTTGGGAATATTCACCTCATTATTTTTCTATAGAGATTTCAAGGGGTTGTCTGCTTTGAACAAACCTTAGTTTTTAGAAGAGATCCCTCATGATCAGTTGTATTCTGTGGGAGGAACTAGCAGCAAGTGTTAAATACCCCTGCAGCGCCACCGCAGGTAGAATAAAGCATAGCAGGGACCCAACTGAAATGAATAGGTTGTATATAGAGTCAATGGATGTGTCTGACCCTCCAGTACATGAGACACTCTAGGTAACTGTATCAGAATTCCCTCATGGGCCTTTTAGAAAGTGGTTTCTGAAACCGGATAACCCCTTTAAATAGCGGATGGCACTATTAATAGGCCATTTTTTAAATAGCCTGGTGGTTATTGACATATTGATAGTGGACAGAGGGGACCATCATCTGGCTGAATAACGTATAGCGTATAACTTGAATATACTTGTAACCCTGGTTCTGTTACAATCGAATGAGATAAATCAAATGGTGCTTTCATGTAAAACACTTTGACAGCCCATATAATGTACAGAGAGGTTACCTACAACATTAAAACAGCGCTGTATAAAGGGTGGTTTTGTAGTATAGATTTTAGAAGTGTGGGAAATCTTCGCAAAAAAAAAGTCTCAGCAGGATGGTTTAAAGGCTATGAACACCTTTGGGGGCATTTTGTTATTATTGCATTGTACTGATTTTGAACTAAAAATAATTTTTTCAATTGGTCGTTAAAAATGTTGAGCTCCTTTCTCTGTACAGCCTTGAGATTCTCTAGTAGCAAGCTCTGTGTTTATACTGTTTCCCCGCAGTCGGCTCGGCTGAAGGCCACTGATTACTGATATGAATATGGCTCAATTAAAGGGGTTCTCCGGGAATTAAGAAAATGAAAATACTTAAATATTACTTTATTATAAATATATTCCCAAATACCTTTCATTAGTTATAATGGCTCGTTTTGTCTGGGTTACCTCACAACACTGAGGTAAAGAGATGCCTTATCCTCCTCTCTGCTCTATTTGTCAGGTATTATGATCCTGAATACAGATGATAAGAACTTTAGATGAATCTTTGTTGGAATTAAGTTCATGAGATGTGGCTAATGAGCAGCAGCACTTGTATGCAGCCTCCATTACCACAGTCCCACATTGCCACAGTCTGTCCTGTCCATCCTCTCTGTACTTCATGTCTCCTTATGAACTCCATTCCCACAAAGGTTTAGCTAAATATCATATTAAACTATATTAAGGTTAATAATCCCAGACAAGCAGAGCAGAGAGGAGGATGAGACAGCTCTTTACCTTAGTGCTGTGAAGTAACTTGTCCTCCTGTGTGATTAGGACAGGTTCTGTGTGTACTAATAGGACAGCGGCCATTTTGTTTCTCCTAATCATTGCTCCCTAGACAAAACGAGCCATTATAACTAATGAAAGGTATCTGTTAATATATTTATAATAAAGTAATATTTAGGTATTTTAATTTTGTAAATTCCCAAAGAACCCCTTTAAGTGTTTATGAGCTGTTAGTAGTTCAAAGATAAGGGATATACATAGCCCTCAGATGAGGGCTCAAAATGAAAGCAAGATGCTCACAGCTAGGCTAAAACGTAACCCTTTATGACAAAACCTGCTGAAATTTTTTAATAAAGACAAACTGAAAAAATGAGTAAAATGGAATCATAAAAAATTGCCCTCAAAGGTGTTTATAGCCTTTAAGACAGAACTGATTTATTTGCCTTAAATGCCTTTTTATCATGTCAGTAGCACTCCAGCACTGAATAGGTTAATGGGATTAGTTGATGTAGGCATGTGAATACAGTAGGTTGCATTAACCTAAATCTGTCACTTGCAGAGGGGGTAGCTTGAAACCCCTGACCCCCAATGCATCCGTACCAGGGACCCTACAAACATCATATCCTATTCATATTACTGTTTTCTTATGTGGCAGAGAGGCCCCCATAGGTACCAAGGCCTGCCCCTTCCCCCCACAGGTACCAGGGCCTGCTTCCCACAGGTTATCAGAGCCTGGGTACTATTTGCAACCTCTGCCCCTCCATCACTGGTTATATGATAGGCTGTACATATGTTACACTATTTTCAACATGTCTGCTCGCTGTCTTCAAATGAATGACTCCTTTTTCTGATTTGCTTGCTTCTGTTCTCCAAGGCCTTGCGGTGGGGCATCAAGATGCATGCACTATGTTAGCTGAAATAATTCAGTGTCTGGTTGTGTTTTCCGTCCGTTCACTATATATACTGGCACATTTATATCAATGACATTACCGTTGGGAATATGTTGATAGATATGGTCTGATTTCATGAATACCGGTAAAGGTGTCCCCTTTCAGTGCAATATTACTAGTCTGTCCAGTATTTTAAGATCTGAGCTCATTGAGTAATGCATGACTATATTAAATCACACGCTCCATTATTTCTCATGAAGGGCCTGGATAGGTGATGCATGACACAGGGATTCAAAAAGCACCAACCTTTATCATGTACCGCTTCTAACAGTAGATCTGGCTGGCGGCAGTTGTAGGATGAAACTGAGCATGTGTGACCACCTCAGCAAGGTGGAGACAGTTAGAGGGATTTTATTGCATACCTCGGTGGCCATGCTAATTTTTTCATTACATGCAATCGAAAACGTACTCAAATCTTGGTGCTGGTTTGAAAAATGTAAAATTGGACTGTCTTCATGAAAAAAGGACATATTTTATCTTCTCTGCCTTGGGCTCTAAAGTACTTTGTCCTTCCTGAATGTTATACTCCTATGATTTTGTACTGACCAGTCATGCATGCCTATGATGGCATACCATGGCTTTTCTTGGCCCAGTGACCAGATTGGCAAATATTGTATTCATTTCTATCGGATTAATGAACGCTGCTCCTCTGGCGTCATGCTTTTCATGATCTTGCAATATTCATTTTATCTACTGTTGCTTTTTTCACTTCATTTCTGGAATATGTGGGATGCCTTTACAGAATCAAGGTCTTCATGCTTTAGAAAGGAAAGTCCTACTTTTTGCACTAGACACCTAATGTATATTTAACAGGTTTTGGAATGCTAAGCGACTGGGCAAATAAAGTAGTCCCCTCCCCACCTTCTCGCCTTTAAAGGGGTATTCCAATCTTGTAAAATGATGGTATATCTCATGGATATTGTGGCGGTGGTCATCGTGATGTGATGTGGCGGATTAGTGTAGGGACCCACCTGAAAGAGGTCACCATGAAGTTGGCACGTGGGCTTATACCGTACATTTTGTTTAAAACGTATACAAAGAACCTCGTATTCATGTTTATTATTGATGGCCCTTGTCTTTTTTGTTGTGTTGTTGTTACATATCGCTAGGATATACTAGGATCGGCGAGTAGGGGCCAACCTCTGTCCTATCCACCAATCCTGAGAATGAAGGGCCCATAGCGTGATTTAGCCATATGTCCTCTATACTGTATTTCCCTGCAGAGCTTTGCTTGGGCATCCTCTGTGCAGGGGACACAGTGCTACACCAGAGCAATAGCCCCTTCATTTTACAGATAAGTGGAGTTCCCAGAGGTCGGACTCCCACTGATAATAAAACGATGGCATATCTTAGCGATATGCTATCACTTTATAAGATGGTAATAGCCCTTTAAAGGGGTTTTCCGACCCTGGAAACGCCTTCAAATATGCCTGGGCCCATCACACAGGTTGTAATTATCTTGCTCCCCAGCACCCCCTACCTTCTGGTCCCCACACGGTCACCACTGCTTCTCCCCGTGCGCGGATGTAAACATCCGGCATTAGGGGTGTGGGCAGCCAATAGCAGATGGGGACGAGCCTCCCTAGCATCGTGGGTGACGCTAGAGAGGCTCGCCCCCATCTGCTATTAGGTGCCTCCCCCAACGCCAGATGTTTTCATATGTGCACGGGGAGAAGCAGTGGCGGCCGTGCGGGGACCACGAGCGAGGTAAGTATATTGTAAATGACCTTGCTGATTTTGCACACTTTGGCTGTGTTCACACACTTCCATCACCATAATCTATAGTCTATCATCATTTATCATTGTTCATATTTCTGCATGGACGTCATGTCAGATATTACACCAAAGGAAGGCGTCATTCGATACTCCCGGGGCATTATTTTGGCTGAACTGATCTGCTATATACAGCGCCACATTAATACCAAAGTCCTTGTTTGGTTTCCTAGACTGATGTAGCAGAGGTTGGTTTGTAATGTGCCACACCTCATAACCTGTGGTTTGCTGGAGGACTGTAGGTGTGGCCCCGGCATAATGCTGAGGGCCCGTTCACAAGTACTGTGCATACCCATGTCCATGCAGGCTGGATTGACAGAAAACCTATAGAAGTATCCTTCTTTTCATAGACAATTCCAAGCAAGCATTTGTGGTTCTGTACCAGACCAGAACTTGGGGGAGCAAATTTCACAGGGTGCACTGCAAAGGCTAAAATCTGCTGCATACAGGGGCGGATTGGCCATAGACCTTAAAAGGAAATTTCCCGGTAGGCCGATGCCCAGGGGGCCACCTGAGCCCTCCTCACAGCAGTCCAGTGGAAGTTTTTGGGGATGTATTTTGTGTTGCTGGCAGTATATGTGATGGACTGTGGTATTTGGCTCTGTTGGGGCGGTATAATCTGCCACAATATGGAATTGCTGGCCCTGTCTTCCATCAATTTGGATCCAACTACAAAATGGGGCCATTTTTAGTATTTTTTTCCAGGGCCACTTTGAGTTCCCAGTCCGCCCCTGTCTGCATATATTGACGTGCTGTAGATATAAATTCCACACAAAGTCAATTTGCTGTTTTTTACACTGCATTTGGATGCGACTTCTTTAAATGTCATCCACTTTGTGGGTACTGTAAAAATTCCTAAGGCGGAGAATCTGCAGCATGTGAACATACCCTAAGGGTACTAGAAATCTGTGAATTTTAAACGGCATAGTCACATTTTTTTTTGCTTGCATATATTTTTGGGTTTTCCTTTGGACCTAATTTATATTTTAAGGTTATTTAGTGAAAAATAATTAATGAAATGTAAAATAAAGCAACAAAAATGCTAAAAACCTCTCTTCGAGTCTTCCGTCAGGCCATCTCCACACAGGTTTCTAAAATCCTAGGCCAGATATAAAATTCCATCCTGATACATTTTTTGTAGCAACTTACCATTGATTTCAATAATGGACAATTCAATACAAAGTAGAAAAAAATGGTTTAAGGATGACCATAAGGGGTTAAATTAGTGTTTGCCAAGAGCGTCAACAATGCAGCTGGCATCCAACTGAAAAAGACATCTGGGGGAGGAGCATTGTGAGTTGCTGTCTGTCAATGGCATCTGTGCACTATGTGCTGATTGGCTGAGAAGATGAAAGTAGCTAACATTGCTCCACTTTATGTCCACTTCAGCAGAATGCCAGGCACAGTATACAGCTCATTTGGTTCAGGGTTCTGTATAGCGGGAGCCTTCAACTAGATAGCTATGGGCAATGCTAACAGTACTTGTCTGCACTAGTTTTTTATATTCGAGTCCCATATATGGAAGATATTGTATATAATAGGTAGCATACTGGGTTTTATTTTTGACCATTGCCTTAAATAATTGTAATTGATATGGTTATACATTTATGCTACTGAGCACTTTATTTTTTGAAGAGCTCATTACCTTCCTCTGTGTACAGACTCTTGGCTCTATCATGATGGACTTAAAGGGCATCTGTCAGCAGTTTTGTACCTATGACACTGGCTGACCTGTTTCATGTGCACTTGGCAGCTGAAGACATCTGTGTTGGTCCCATGTTCATATGTGTCCTCATTACTGAGAAAAATTATGTGTAAATATATGCAAATGAGCCTCTAGGAGCAATGGGGGCGTTGCCATAACTCCTAGAAGCTCTGCTCTCTCTGCAACTGCTGCGCCCTCTGCACTTTGATTGACAGGACCAGGCAGTGTAAACATGTTCACATCTGCCTGGCCCCGTCAATTAAAGTGGAGAGCACAGCAGTTGCAGAGAGAGCAGAGTCTCTAGGAGTAAGGGCAACTCCCCCGTTCCTCCTAGAGGCTAATTTGCATATAGTAAAACGTCATTTTTCTCAGCAATGCGGGCACATATGAAGATGGGACCAACACGGATGTCTTCAGCTGCCAAGAGCTCATGCAACAGGTGAGCAAGTTTCATAGGTACAAAACTGCTGACAGAGGCCCTTTAAAGTGGTTGTCCCACCATCTTCCTATCCTTATCTCCTATCCACAAGACAGGTGATAAGTTCCTGATATGTGGGGGGCAAAACGCTGGGACACCCACCAATCATCAAAATGAGGTGCTAGGGTGGTCCCATATGTGGGCTGCTGCCACATTTAACTCTATGGGGCTGTCAGAGATAGGCAAGTTAGCAGTTCTATAGAGTCGAATGAAACGGCAGCATGCAAGTGTAACCCCGCTCCCTTCACTCCGGGGACTCCAACACTTCACTGGAGTCCCTGTGCTGTGGATAAGGGCATAAGTTCTTATGGTAGGACAATCCCTTTAAGAAGATCATTTAGACGGGCAGGCTGACTGAGAAGAAAACTGATGAATGACTTTTGTGCTATTCCAAATTACAAAGCAAGTCCAATTACAAGAAAAAATACCCACTTTCTCTAAATTTTGCCCAGACTGCACTATTAATACTGCCATAATATATAATGTGTCGGCAGCATGGTAGCGCCATGGGTAGTAGTGGCATGATGCCGTACGTGACCTCATACCCATGTACTTTGTGTGTGAATATTCGGCTACTTATTTTAGGTTAACAAGGAGCAGCATAGTTTACCCCAGGGGTGTAGCAATAGGGGGTGAGGAGGTAGCAGATGGGCCCTGGTACCTGAGGGTGCACAAAGTCCACTCTGCCACCTAAAAAGACACCAGTATTATGATAGGCAGAGGTCCTATTACATACTCTGCATTGGGGCTCAGGAGATTCAAATTATGCCCCTGGTTTAGATGACCAAGTTTAATATAGCAGTGGTCTCTTCTACTTGGTGGGTCTTCTTCACAATAAGAACCATCCAGAACCACTACTAGACCTAGGGGCAGAGTGGGAACTTAAAGTGGCCCTGGAAAAAAAACAAAACAAACTAAAAGTGGCCCTATGTTGTAGGCGGGGACAATATAAGTAGGCGGGGTCAGCATTATCGTATTGCAGCACAAAATACTGCCGCCTCCACCGCAACTTTCTATACTGTCCTGTATCACATCGGTGGGGGTCTGACACTTGGCACCACCATTGATTAGCTGTTCCAGGCAGCTGCCAAGGCCAAAAGCAGAAGGCGCCGCCGAATGTGTGATGGTCGTAACAGGGTACTGCAGCTTAGCTCCCATTTAAAGGCTCCTTTGGGAGCATTTTTAAGTATTGCATTGTACTCATTTTGAGCTAAAAATACTTTTTTTTTATTTGTCTTTAAATAGATTTGGAGCGCTTTTCTCTGCACAGCCTTGAGATTCTCTAGTAGCAGGATCTGAATTTTCTCTCTATTTCGTCAGGCAACTAAACTGACGGGCTCCTTATTGATGCTCTCTGGCCTCCTAAACACTCATTATAGCTCAGTTCTTATCTTGCTGATAAGAATGTGCCCTAAATAAGTGTTTATGACCTTTTAGTAATTTAGAGATAAGGGTTATTAGATGACCGGCACAACCACTCGTGACAGAACAGCAATAGTTTTAATAAAGACCAACTGAAAAAATGATTTTTAGCTCAAAATAAGTACAATGCAATCATAAAAAATTGCCACCAAAAGTGTACATAGCCTTTAAGTGAATGAGCACTGAACTGCACGGTGGCTTCCCAAAACAGCTGAAAAATGGGAATGTCGGACCCACACTGATCTGATATTGATGACCTATCTAAGTCCCGGAAATCCCCTTTAAGCACTTAGATTGTTACAACAGAGACAGGATCACATACGTACATACAGCACAGACTTTACTTGGCATTTCCTTACATACTCACTGCCTTCCCTAAAACTTTCATCTCCCTCCTGGGTATAATACATTTTGCCCGTAGTAACCAATCTGAGTTCAGCTTTTATGATGTAAACTGCACTGTAAATATGATACATGATTAGTTCCTATGACAACACACTTTTTGTTACATGGGGCTGTATGTCCATGTTGGGTCTCATGTATAGAAACTAGTGCAGACAAAAGGGGGAACTTATTAGAGTTTCTGGGGTAAAAAAGATGTTAATTTTGACATGTCAAGTTGTGTGCAAAGATGAGCGACTTTTCCCCCTTTTACACCTTGCTCACTTTTCAAAAATCTGGATAGGGCGTGAATGGGAAGGGGCAGGGTTGCTGCCCAACAAATTTACCCAATACTTGTTCCACAAAACTGGCCTACATTACACCACTAATCAGCATAGATTTCATTTTCTGGTGCATGGACGCCCAAAACGAATAAGCTGCATGTGAATTTTGAAGGGGATCTCTGGCCAAATCCGCTATTGACTTTCCACTACTAAATACGTCCCGCGTGGTGTGTCCTAAAGAGGTTGTTCACTTTTCACAATCCCTACTTGTTAGAAAGGTCCCTTAATAATAATCTGATCACAAAGTGCTGTAATCTGTGGAACAAATCTTAAATTTGCCTACAGTGCCTCCACAGGAGAAATTAAGTATTACACAGTGTCCATTCAAATCATGTAGCTGTCGAAAGACAGGACGGGTCCTCCAGAGTGAGAGACGCTCCATGTTAACCTCTCTGCTCTGGCCAAGAATCTGAACAAGAGGAACCCCCTCTATTAACTCAGAATTCCCTAAGAGAGTATATGAGAAAAGTGGACAACCCCTTTAATTAACAGAACCTTACAACTTTTCTAGTGTAATTGATTTCACCTTCTTGTTCTGGTTCTTTGGGCAGTTCTATCACACTGAGACATATTACAAGCATCATATTGATAAAGGTCCACCAATACAATTTTGTTTGTGTTGGTAGACAGTCTCAAAAAGTCAACTGATTGTCCACCATTCTTAAAATAATAACATTTAGGACCTGGCATTGTTCAGTAGTGTGCACAATGTTCCTCAACCAGCTGACACCATATTGGGGGATATAGTATGCACTAGTACAGATTGGTACTGGTCTATTCAGCAGAAAACCAGTTGCTCTAGCCGATTCATCAACCAAACGAGGACCAAATCAGTTGTTAATATAGTAAGTGTTGCTGCAAGGTACCAGCCATGATCAGGAATTAGGACCTCCGTGCTGCTTTCACCTATCGTGTAAAGTGTTGGCCAATTGTATTATTGTAATTGCTGGTCAACTGTATCAGGCTGAGTTCACACATGGTGGTAATGGTTTTCTATGATCTGCTTTGTGGTTCTGGTATCATCACATATTGAGGTGTACCAGTAGGGAACCTTTAGGCCAGTGATTTTCAACCAGTGTGCCTCCAGCTGTTGCAAAACTACAACTCCCATCATGCCCAGGCAGCCTACAGCTATCAGCCTACAGAAGGGCATGGTGGGAGTTGTAGTTTTGCAACAGCTGGAGGCACACTGGTTGAAAATCACTGCTTTAGGCTATGTCTTCCCTATTGAAGTTGGTTGGAAATTGCCAGAAAAATGTGAGGTCCATGTCATCTGCTCCCTATAGTTTACACTGGATGATGGGAGGAGATTTTGTGTCACTTAGAAGGTTCCAGGAACATGACTCAGTACTGCAGTAGAAGATTGCAATTTGATAAAGCACCAGACGTGTTTTTTTTAGGTCTACTCTAGTGCAAAAAAATATTTCGCAATAACTCCAATGATAAATCTAAACCAGAGGTTCCACACTTGACAGTAGTTGTGTAAAGTGGTAGGAACCATACACCTCTACACCTGTCCTCAAAGGGCTGTGGCCTGTGCACAGCTGCAGAGCCTAGGACAGAAGCGGGTTGATATGAGGAATTGGTGCATGGCTGAATTGTGGTTTACAGCTGGTTCCCCCACCTCTCAGGTCCCTCAGCAGTGCTGAGTGTAGGGTAGGTAGACCATAGGGCAGAAGTTTGCAATTTTAAGGGGTTGTCTACTGAAGACAACTCCGGTCCATTTGTTCTGTTACGGCATATGAACATCAAATACAAACGGTTCCCATTCTGGCAGACTCAAGCCAACCTTGTACTCCATCTATTGGAATGGCTGCCTTGTAATATTACATTTCCCCTGCAGTGGCCACCGCAGGGGAAATGTCTGGCTGGTTACGACTTCCTCTTGAAAATCAGCAGATTGCTGAGGACGGGACCTGCAGGGGTCAGCTAACCACCTGGCATCTATATTTTGAAAGAGATGTCTCTAATGAGTTAGGGGGTGACCTTTGATGTCCCGTTTAGTCCTTTACATCTCCCATACTTCTAGGTGACTAACTTCCAGAAACATAGTGAGCATGCTCTCGTAGGGCCAGGTTCACACACAGCATAGCAAATATCACAATAATCAGAATCTACAGCATCCAGTTCACAGGTAGTTTTTTTTTTCTACAGGCCCACCTTTTACAGCATGGTCCAAAATTATGTAATGATTATTTTTCATAATATATCATTATAGAGGTCAGAATGCCATTATCTTTTTTTGTGATACAAATCTCTTCAAAAAGCCAAAAATATAAGAGGGAAGAGGTGGTCCTTAGCCTGTAATAAAAAAGACAAAATAAAAGAAGGTATACTCTCTCTCTCTTTCACCGATCCACTGATGCTCCAGTTCCAATGCTTCCTAGACACACAGGAAATGCTTGGAGATGCCAAAAACTGGCCATAGCAGTGATCTACCCTAACAAGTGCTTGGCTGAAAAGGCATCTCCTGTGTGTCAAGAAAGGACCAGGAAACAGAAACCTGTGGAGAACCATTAGTGATGAAGGAGTGATGGTGGATCCGTGAAAGCAAGTATCTTTTTTTTTTATCCCAATCTGAGTGCTCTAAAACTAATGTTCCATACCTGGACTAACCCTTTTACATTATAACATTCTGGCTGCCTGTGTCCACCACTAGAGGGAGCTTTGCAGCTTCCAGCATACTGTTTTGTTATTGACTTCTTTTTAAAGGGGTCTTCCAGAGGTTAAATATAAAAGAACTATTCTCTGGATAGGTCATCAATTTTTAGATGGGTGGGGGTCCAACTTCTGGCACCCCCGCCGATGAGCTGTTTGAAGAGGCATGGACAAACACTACTACCACTGCATTGTATACCAAGCACAGCGCCGTACATTGTATAGTGGCTCTGCTTGGTACTGCGGCTCAATCCAATTCACTTGAAAGGCCATGTGACTGAAAGACAAGACATCACAAGTGGAGGAAGAGGCTGCAGCCCTAGCCCGAGCACAGCAGCCTCTTCCAACAGCTTTATTGGCGGTGTGGCTGGGATAGTAATGACCTATCTTGGGGACAAGTCATCAATAGTTAATTCCTGGAAAATCCTTTTAATTGTATGCAGTAGACTGCAAGGCTCCCTCTAGTGGTAGGGGGTGGTATCTCTAATTTTTACATTTAAAGGGAGTCTGTCACCTCCATAGCCCCTATAAAGCATTTACATAGTCCCATAGCACAAATAATGACAAATGTAACTGTACCTGGGGCGCTTTCCTCTGACTTGTAGAAGCTGTAAAAACGTACTTTAATCCATATGTAAATTAGCAGTTGGAAGTGCCCGGAGGTGGAGCTCACCGCCGTGGAGCCCGGGCTCGTCTGCTTTTTTAAACGCTCTCCCCGCCCCTGTCACTGCCTCCGCCCGCCCTCCTCTTCACTTGCGTCCTCCATCTGTTCCAGTCTCTCCCCGAGCCGGCGCATGCGCACTGCATTGCCCATTGTGGGGCACTGCGCATGCGCCGGCTCGGGGAGAGACTGGAACAGATGGAGGACGCAAGTGAAGAGGAGGGCGGGCGGAGGCAGTGACAGGGGCGGGGAGAGCGTTTAAAAAAGCAGACGAGCCCGGGCTCCACGGCGGTGAGCTCCGCCTCTGGGCACTTCCAACAGCTAATTTACATATGGATTAAAGTACGTTTTTACAGCTTCTACAAGTCAGAGGAAAGCGCCCCAGGTACAGTTACATTTGTCATTATTTGTGCTATGGGGCTATGTAAATGCTTTATAGGGGCTATGGAGGTGACAGACTCCCTTTAACTCTTCTGTTTATGGAGGAGATTTAGAGCTTTCTATCTCAAAACTATTAGCCCCAATCCATAGAAGGATTTATTAAGAAATTAATCAGCACTGACCTTTTAAAAGGTGTTTAAGGGTGGACATTACCTTAAATTTTTTATGTGATATGTATATAAGGCGGTGTGTGAACGTGACCTAAGCATCAGGACATACGCAGTACAATGGAGCTCCCCTGTGTGGATGTGGCTGATTATTCTCCCTAAAATCTTCATTTTTGAAGGTGCTCAAAATTCCACAGCCAATCGGATGGCCACATCCCAACCGGCACTTACCCAAATGCAATAGCATCCCACGGGCACCTATATTCAACGTGGTCATTTTCTGGTGAATAGACCAAATAATATAATGTATAGATAGTTCTAGATTATAAATAGAGAAGATATACACATATATATATTTTGCCAAAATGAAGAAATATTTGAAACTGAAGTAATAAAGCACATTTGTATTAATTAGCACAAGATGATTAGTTTACAGAAATAAAATAATGATTGTCGCGTCTGGCAGCTGTGTTTTTAATAAAGAAAATTGAAAAAAATATATATATATTCAGATCTGTAGTTTAATGTGTCACCACCATGTGTTTCATTCAATGTTCGGTGTCATATTGCCATATATATATATATTTTTACGGGTTCATATTTTATTTTTCACCATCATATAAGGCTTTTTCTTCATGTGAAAAGTAGCATTGACATTATTGCCATGGTGTATAGCATGATGAAATCACATGAGTATTAAGGTGGGTCAGTCACCTACGGGGGCGGCAGCCATTCTGTGTGCTCAACCATTCTGTTTGACAAGGCGGGCTTCCGAGCTTCTAATATTGAGTGCCTATCCTCAGGATACAGATCATCAATATCAAATTGGTGGGGGTCCGACACCCGGCATCTCCTGTGCCTGCCCTCAGCGGAACTAGCACTTTAAACTGAGCAGGGAGAACAGCTCCGTTCAAAGTGTAGTGGCCATGCTGGGTTACTGCAGCTCAGCTACCATGAATGGAACCAGGCACGACCACTACATAGGGAACAGCTGATCGGTGGGGCTGCTGTTGGACCCCAACCAATCGGATATTGATTACCTATATTGAGGATAGATCATCAATATTAAGAGGCTGGAAAACCCCTTTAAAGAGGTTGTTCAAGATTAGGAAAAAAACATGGTGGGTTTATTCTATAAACAGACCCTCAGTCCACGGGTCGGTGCTGATGTTGCAGCTCAGCTCCACTGAAGTGAATGGGGCCGAGCTGTGAAATCACACACAACCTGTGGATAGGTATGGTGCTGTTTTTGGAAGAAAGCCGCCATCTTTTTCTAGTCCTGGACAACCGCTTTGAAGGCTATTTCCCCCCTCAAAATCTAAAGATCTTAAGTCAACCTCTTCTTTCTTAAAGGGGTTGTGTCATCACAAACATGGGTGGCATACTTCTAGGATATGCCCCCAATATCTAATAGCTGAGGGTCTCACCTCTGAAACCCACGGCTATCTCTAAAATGGAACCCGCAAAATGATGGAGAGTGGATTGCGCATGCGTGTCCCCAACCTCCACAAAAGCCAAGCGCTGGCTCAGCTATTTCCATCACTCCCATATAAGCGATTGGAGCTGTGGCTGCGCTTGCGCAGTGCGCTTCCCATTCATTTCTATGGGACTTGGAAATGAATGGACTTGGAATGAAACGGGACTTCATTTTGGCACTCCCATAGAAATGAATGGAGGACAGCCGCACGCGCACAGTCTGCTTCCCTCCACTTTGCAGGCTCTGTTTTAAAGATAGCTGAGGGTCCCTGAGGTGGGACCCACAGCTATCAGACACTGGTATATCGTAGCGGTAAAGTGTACCAATATTAATTTATTTTTGGGCCAAATTTTTTGTAAAAAAAAAATAAAAAAGTAAAAAATGCATGAATATAAGGATGGGTTGGGCACACAATATGGATGCCATCACTTGCCAGATATGTTATAACAAGAGCACATACTGTATGTACG
>ONZH01008967.1:0-189546 GCA_900303285.1 Rhinella marina
TATTCCTCTCTAGTAACCCTCATACATGCGAAGCATGCGCTCTACCACTGAGCTACATCCCCTGGTACTCTAGAGAGTCACTAGGGTTGCTTGTGCCGACCGATGATCCCTACTCCTTAAAAATCTATCAGACAGCATCCAGATGAGGTTTATTTCCAGGCTGAATCCTTGTAATAATGAAAAGATGATTATTTATGCCGTGGTTACACAACTGATGTGAGCAGCACTATTACCTAACTTACAATGGCTTCTAGGCACTCGAAAAAGGTCTTGGCTACAGGGAAATAACAGGAACAAACTTCTAACAAGTAAAAACACTGCAATGACAGCAATAAGACAGTGATTAGAACCATAAGACATGGGACACGACACTTCCCATCTAAAATCTTTACAACTGACAGTAGAACGGTGCACCAAACGCAACACATGTGAAGACAGCCTTGATAAACTGGATTGGAGACCATGCTTTTTGAATGGTGATATGTCGTTTGTAAAAACCCAAATCGTCTGAAGTTGTTTTGTAGAGGACCCTCAACTCGAAGACATGTATGAAGCATCTAGATGAGGTTTATTCCCAAATCACATCCACCAACCCAAGGCATACTCCAATTGGTAACGGTAGTGTCCTTCTTCAGGTGTATTCCTCTCTAGTAAGAAGAAGAAATCTTCTCTGAGCTACCCAGAAGAAAAAGCACCAGTTGAAAGATTAACTTTAGCAAGTTCACCTGCTTACTCAGCACAAAGTTTAAGTCATGGGATTTAGATGGTAATTGGTGCACCAAACGCAACACATGTGAAGACAGCCTTGATAAACTGGATTGGAGACCATGCTTTTTGAATGGTGATATGCCGTTTGTAAAAACCCAAATTGTCTGAAGTTGTTTTGTAGAGGACCCTTGAGAGAAGCGTGATGAGACTCTGATGTGTGAGTACTCGTCTTTTACGGGGGTGTCTTGTACCTAGGAGATGGGCTCAAGGGCTGTCTTTGTATCTGTGACGTCCACCCTGTCCTCCTCCCTCCCCTCTGAGTCAGCTAAGTCCACCCCTTCCAGTCGGACGGTGTGATCCTCCCTCTTTCAGTCAGTCTCGTCTCAGTTGTCCATGAGGACAGATCTCTGATGCATATTTAACATATAACAAGTCAACAGAATACAAACATTGAAACAAACAGATCTGACCATACAGACATGAACACATGAAGGGCCCATAGGAAACGTTTTAAACTATTGTCTCGGCGCTTGGACATTTACAAGCTGCTAGGAAGAGAAAAAGGAAAGTTATTAATTTATCTTTACTCTTCTGTGTCACATATACAGCCAATCTACAGCAACAAAAAGGAACATTTCTATATCGTAAGTCACTTTCACACTATTGTCTACTCCTCACTCCACGGGGGGAGTGAATTCCTGAGGAGGGGGTTTCAACATGAGCTGAAGACATGGTAGCATTATCATAATCATAAATTCCAAAGGAGGGGGAAATTGTAACTAAAAACTGAAGATCTTTTTCTTTTTTTCTTTCCTCCCATTGTCTCACTTTAGGAGCCAAATCCGCCATTTTGCAATGGAAATATTTTTCTCAACCTACTACAACTTTCTATAAGTCACTTACATAAACCATATCAACCATTTTTCCTGCACCAGCCTATTACCCTTCTAACCAACTTCTCTTTCCCTTCAATACACTTTCCACAGTCCATCTTTTTTTTTTTTTTCTGGTTTGAAGCAGTTCTATAGAAGGCTCTTGCTACATCAATCAAACCTTCATTGGGCTATAATCTGCCTCCTGGAGGCATCCCAATTATCTTAAGCAAGTTCTTCACATTCTTTACATATCTTTTGCGCTCTTTTTTCCACCGGACTGACAGCGCTAGAAGCTTCAACGAGAAGGTTGGGCCTCTTTTTAAACAAAAACATGACGCCTTATCGATATGGCCTCTATCGATCCAAGCCCCTTATCTCTCACCAGGAAGGGAGGGAAGCTATTAAAGGTTCCTGGCCATACAGATACTCGTTATATACTCGTTATATACTCGTAAATTACAGCCTCACCGTCTTCGATCCTGGGGAGATTCGCTCAATGGGCGTGATAAGCACCGCTCAGCGCGTCCTACCATGACCACTCTGTCACTCACTACACTGTCCCTATCACTTAGCTATGTCTGATAACTCTCGGGCTAGTCCCTATTGAGGTTATCACAGAACTGTCAGTCTGGGTCCCTATGCAACCGACCAGAGTCCTCTCAGTGACCTTCTATGTGCGTTATCTAGGTTCGAGCCCTCAGCGGAGACCACCAGTCAGTCCGGTCACTTTGGACTCATCCACAACACCCATAAGTCTAGTCTCCTCTGCCCCACATCTCTCGAATCATAGGCAAATTATCACATACAATGTATATGAAACTTACCATGATCGTGGAGGTTGATCAGGCCTCGATTTCGAGAGATGGGGGTTCGGAGATGTCGACCACCTTCGGATACTGGGGTACAGGTGCTCCTTTTGAGGGCCCCACGTTGGGCGCCAACTGTTAAGGAAGACATAATCTGTCTTCAAGAAGGTCAGATCAGTTGTCCAAATTAAAAGAACGGTTGTGCACATGGTAAGATCTCAAGATGGACACAAATGTCAGTTTGGAGTCTCCCAACACGTTCAGGCGCTGAGGTGATCTGGGCTGCTCCGTTTATTACAAAAGCATATACACATAGTAGAAAAGGTGGGGGCCTCGTTCACATAGTTTCCCCAGCAAGCTGATAAGCATTAAACACATTCTTTTGTTCTTCTTGTCTTGGTTACTCCACCGAAGCATCCCGGACAGGTGGGGGGAGTGGAATCTGTATCAGGATGTACTGGACACAGCTGCACAAGCATTTTGTAAAGCTGAGATATTTTTGTAAGGCTAAATAGCATTGAATACATGTATATACAAAATACATCACACTGTGAGGGGAAAATTCAGTACTTCTGCTGGTCTACCTTCACAGAAGCACCAATTGAAAGATTACACATGCAAGGTGTGGGTCAACCATTATCAGGATTGGCAGACCTAAGTTGAGTTTAACCCTACTATTTGATTAGTTTAAAACATGGAGATGCCAGGGATTGAGCCTCATACATGCAAAGCATGCGCTCTCCCTCTGAGCTACATCCCCTGGCCCTCTAGAGAGTCACTATGGTTGCTTGCGCCGACCGATGATCCCTACTCCTTAATAATCTATCAGACAGCTTCAACTCAACTCGAAGACATGTATGAAGCATCCAGATGAGGTTTATTTCCAGGCTGAATCCTTTAATAATGAAAAGATGATTATTTATGCCAGGGTTACACAGCTGATGTGAGCAGCACTATTACCTAACCTACAATGGCTTCCAGGCACTCGAAAAAGGTCTTGGCTACAGGGAAATAACAGGAACAAACTTCTAACAAGTAAAAACACTGTAATGACAGCAATAAGACAGTGATTAGAACCATAAGACATGGGACACGACACTTCCCATCTGAAATCTTTACAACTGACAGTAAATGACAAACATTACTAAAAATTTTCCTGCACGAGAACTCGGCAGTAGGTCCTGAGACCTGAAAGACAAAAGAGGGAGCATGCAAAGATATAACTGAGAAAATGAAAACAAGGAGTAAACACTTATTACTTTACATGGGGCGTTTTTCACTAGGTGCTGAATATCACTTATTGGGGGTCATTTATAAAACTGGTGTAAAGTAGAACTGGCTAAGTTGCCCACAGTGTTGACCTTTCATTTTCCAAAGAAGCAGTCAAAAATGAAAGGTGGAATCTGATTGGTTGCTAGGAGCAACTAAGCCAGTTCTACTTTACACCAGTTTGATAAATGACCCCTATTGTTTTTAACATTTAGGGTTTGTACACACAGCCATAGTTTTGGTCCGCCACCAATCTGCGTTTTTTGCAGATCGGATGCAGACCCATTCCTGTCAATGGGACTGCCAAAGATGCGGACAGCATCCGTAAGTCCGTTCCTCGGCCCTGCAAAAAAATATAACATGGTTAGGACATTTCTGCAGAAGTAAAATACATATATATATATATATATATATATATATATATATATATATATATAAAAAGTGGCGGCAAGCTCTTGGATTTTAATATCAATGGCCTATCCCCAGGATAGGTCATCAATATCAAATCGGTGGGGGCACCTGACACCTCCTGCCGATCAGCTGCCTTCCCTTCATTGCTTACCTGCTCACCTTCGACATTGTGGTGTAATTACATCTCACTTTTATGGAACGGCTCTTTGGTATACAGTTGAATACGAAGGAGCCGTACATTCACACGACAGTTGTTTTTTGCGGCCTCCAATCCGCATATTTTGCTGATAGGATGCGGACCTATTCATTTTAAAGGGTCAGTAAAAAATACTGACAGCACACTGTGTTCTATCCGCATCCGTATGTCTGTTCCGTAGCCCCGCCAAAAAAATAGAACATGTCCTATTCTTGTCCGTTTTGCAGACAAAAATAGGCATTGTTACAGTGGATCCACCAAAAAACGGATGCCATACGGACGGCATCCATTTTTTTCTTTTCTGCGGATCAGCAAAACACAGCGGTCGTGTGAATGTAGCCTTAGGGCTCATGCACACGATCGTATGTATTTTGCAGTCCGCAAAAAATGGATCAGCAAAAAATACGGATGACGTCCAAGTGCATTCCTTTTTTTTGCAGAACGGAACAGCTGGCCCCTAATAGAACAGTCCTATCCTTGTCCGTGATGCGGACAATAATAGGACATGTTCTATTTTTTTATGGAACAGAAATACGGACATACGGAAACGGAATGCACACGGAGTACCTTCAGTTTTTTGGGGATTTTTTTTGCGGACCCATTGTAATGAATGGTTCTGTATACGGTCCGCAAAAAAAACGGAACAAACACGGAAAGAAAATACATTCGTGTGCAAGAGATCTAACACTGAGATTCTGTACATATTTCTACTATATTGCTGTTCTTTATGCCATTTGGAATTTGTCACAATAAGAGGCGCTGCATGTGAAGAAGTATTTTACTGCGGGATGTTTTTCCTACATGAGAAATGTATGCTTGTTTTATTATTATCACTGAGATGAGTTGTCTTTGGGTGTAACGCCCTTTATATTGGGTGGGGACATTTTTACCCAGTTTCTGTATATTAATGTATAATATGTTTATATAACTTGCAGATCGCATTAACCTCCCTGCTCACAATGTTCTTTATGTGAATAATAATTAAATGGAACGTGCGACAGAATTATAACACTGTTTATAGGTCCTGTCACAGCTTTTATCATTATTCATTTTCTGCAGGAATGATAGTGATCAATATCAGTTTAGATGGTGTCTGACTGCCGGCACCCACACCTACCTGCTGTTACCTGCAGGCGCTGGGACTGCCACTGAAAACGGAGTCTGGAGTGAAGCTCTGTTCACTCGAACGGGAGCTGAGCCGCAGTAACCTGGCACGGCCACTACACTTGAATGGCGCTGTGTTTCAGGCTCCGTTCTCATTGGTAGTTTTGGCACCTGTGAGTTACAGCTGATAGGCAGAGCAGTGTTCCAGACTAAAAAAAAAATACCTAGGAGCCATTGGCTCCTGAACTGAAAAATTTAGGAGCCAAATCAAATTTTTAGGCGCCAAATTTAAATACATATAATTATAATTTAAAAAAAAGACTTGGAGGAGATGGACAAGGTGACTAAAAAATGGCAAATAGTTTTTTTTCTTTTACGTGTTCACCGTATAGATTTTTTTTATATTTTAATAGTTTGGACTTTTCGGATATTTATTAATATATTTTATAGTATATTGGGAAAGCGGGTGATTAAGGGGCCATTCAGACGGCCGTAGTATTGTGGATCCGCAAAAGTACGGATCTGCAATACCACGGATGCCGCCCGGCGTGTGTTCAGGATGAATCGGACTTTACACTCTCCCTGCTGCCCTGGGCTTTGTGCACAGGGCAGCAGGGAGCTTACCATGGCAGCAAGGACTTCAGTAGCGTCCTAATTGCTGGGCTCCGATCGGAACTGCCACTGAACCACCAATGAAGAGGGTGAGGGGGGGAGGGGACCCTGTGGCCACTGTCACCAATGATTATTATAGTTGGGGGGGGGGGTTGGGCACTGCGCCACCAATGAATAATACGGGGGGGGGTGCACTGAGCCACTAATGATTATTATACTGGTTGGGGTTGTTATTACTGGGGAGGGCGCACTGCGCCACCAATGATGATAACTACGTTTAATACAACTACAGGAGGCGGCTGCCGGCGCAGGATCACATAGCCGGCACCTGACCTGTATTATATGGAGCTGCAATCAGTAGTAGTTAACCCCTTAGGTGCGGCACCCGCCTTCTGTAGTTGTATTAAACGTAGTTATCATCATTGGTGGCGCAGTGCACCCTCCCCAGTAATAAAAACCCCAACCAGCATAATGTGTGTGCCCCCATCAGACCTTAGATCAGCCCACAGTGCCCCCATCAGACCTTAGATCAGCCCACTGTGCCCCCATCAGACCTCAGATCAGCCCATTGTGCCCCCATCAGACCTCAGATCAGCCCATTGTGGCCCCATCAGACCTTAGATCAGCCCATTGTGCCCCCATCAGACCTCAGATCAGCCCACTGTGCCCCCATCAGACCTTAGATCAGCCCACTGTGTCCCCATCAGACCTCAGATCAGCCCACTGTGCCCCCATCAGACCTTAGATCAGCCCACTGTGGCCCCATCAGACCTTAGATCAGCCCATTGTGCCCCCATCAGACCTCAGATCAGCCCATTGTGGCCCCATCAGACCTTAGATCAGCCCACTGTGGCCCCATCAGACCTTAGATCAGCCCATTGTGCCCCCATCAGACCTCAGATCAGCCCACTGTGGCCCCATCAGACCTCAGATCAGCCCATTGTGCCCCCATCAGACCTCAGATCAGCCCATTGTGGCCCCATCAGACCTTAGATCAGCGTATTGTGCCCCCATCAGACCTCAGATCAGCCCATTGTGCCCCCATCAGACCTCAGATCAGCCCATTGTGGCCCCATCAGACCTTAGATCAGCCCACTGTGCCCGCATCAGACCTTAGATCAGCCCACTGTGGCCCCATCAGACCTTAGATCAGCCCATTGTGCCCCCATCAGACCTCAGATCAGCCCATTGTGGCCCCATCAGACCTTAGATCAGCCCACTGTGCCCCCATCAGACCTCAGATCAGCCCATTGTGGCCCCATCAGACCTTAGATCAGCCCACTGTGGCCCCATCAGACCTTAGATCAGCCCATTGTGCCCCCATCAGACCTCAGATCAGCCCATTGTGGCCCCATCAGACCTTAGATCAGCCCACTGTGCCCCCATCAGACCTCAGATCAGCCCACTGTGCCCCCATCAGACCTTAGATCAGCCCACTGTGCCCCCATCAGACCTCAGATCAGCCCACTGTGCCCCCATCAAATCTCAGATCAGCCCACTCTGCGCCCCGTCAGAATAAAATAAAAAAATCTCTTACCTGTCCTGCGCTGCGGCTTCGCTTCAGGTCCAGCGCTCTTCTGTCCTCCCGGTGCTGCACTATCACCTGACTGCGTGCAGCGTCAGGTCAGAGTGCGCGCACTACATCGTGACGCTGTACGCCGTCAGGATAGTGCAGAGCCACCCGGAAGACAGAGGAGCGTCGGACCCGGAGCGGAGTCGCGGCGCAGGACAGGAAAGGGATTTTTTTTATTTTATCTGCTCCATGTTCTCTGATACTAGGCTGCGCAATAGCGCAACCTAGAATCAGTAAATGCGGTCGGGTCCAAGCGCAAATGGCAACAAGACTAAAAAGTCTTGTCGCCATTTGTAAAATCTAAGTCGCATTTGCGACCATTTTGGTCGCCATCTGGAGCCCTGTAGAGGTCTGTGTCATACTGACGTTCTTTGGGGCCACCAGAGTAAATCATTTTGAGGGCCCACTCTCTTATACATGCAGGGCAAGTGCTTGTCCGCTTTTAAAGCGTACCTCCAGTTATAAAGCAACTTTCCATGAATGAATAGTACAGGTGAATTTAAAGTGTGTCATATTTTTTTATTTGCTAGTCTACTAGAGATAGGTATTCATACCCGAGTTAGGCTACTTTCACACCAGCGTTTCTGCTGGATCCGACATGGATCAGCAAAAACGCTTCCGTCATGATAATACAACCGTCTGCATCCATTCTGGACAGATCCGGTTGTATTATCTTTTAAATAGCCAAGACGGATGCATCATGAACTCCACTGAAAGTCAATGGGGGACGGATCAGTTTTCTATTGTGTCTGAGAAAACAGATCCGTCCCCATTGACTTACACTGTGAGTCATGACGGATCCGTTTGGATCAGTTTCTTCATGCGGACACCAAAATGCAGCAAGCAGCGTTTTAGTGTTCGCTGCCAAAACGGAATGGAGACTGAACTGAAGCAAAACTGATGAATTCTATACGGATCCTTTTCCATTCAGAATGCATTAGGACAAAACTGATCAGTCTTGGAAGCGTTTTTGCAGATCCATGACGGATCCTGCAAAAATGCTGGTGTGAAAGTAGTCTTAGGGCGGATTTTTGCGGATAAGATGTGGAACCATACGGACCCATTCATTTTTCCATAGGAGAAAAAAAAATGCGGAATGAACCCGTGCATTTGCATACGGAAGTTCTCCCGCAAAAAAAGGAAACAAGTCCTATACTTGGCCGCAAAACCCCATTACATTAAAGTCAATGGGTCCGCAAAATTACTTTCCGTATGTCTTCCGTTCCGTTTTTATACGGACACGGAATACATACGGTCATGTGAATGGGGCCTTAGGCTACATGCACATGACAGTGAAAAAAAACGTCCATTAAAAACGGACACACTGTCAGTTTTTCATGGCCATTTTGCATCAGTGTGTGCATCCATTTTTAATGTCCGTTTTGCATCAGTTTTTCATGTCTGTTAAAAACGGACATGAAAAATTGATGAATTGGATTGGCGGTTATTTCTTGCCCCCAATTATAATCATGACCCCCATGATGCCCATAATGTCCTCCATAGTGCCCCATAACTAAAATAATGTCCCCCACGGTGTAAATAATTTTTTACAGTGCCCCAGCTAACATAATGTCCCCCATGTAGGCCCCCTGGTAAAATAATGTCCCCCATGTAGGCCCCCTGGTAAAATAATGTCCTCCATAGTGTAGGATTTTTTTTTTTACCGCCCCCACCTTTAATAATGCCCCCAATGTAAGCCCCTCATCTTAAATAATGCCCCCCATAGTGTAGTATTTATTTTATTTTAATGTTCCCAGGTTTGATAATGTCCTATGTAGGACTCCATCTTAAATAATTTCCCCCAGGGTTTAAATAAATGCCCCCACAGCTGCTTTTTTAAGATAAAAAAAAAACAAAAAAAAAAACTCACCTTATCCAATTGCTCGCGCTGCAGCAGTCTCTTCTCTCTTCACTGAACAGGACCTGCTGAAGGATCTGCGATGTGCGCGATGACGTCACTGCGCGCGCGCCAACGTGGTGACGTCACCGCGCATAACGCAGGGCCTGCTCAATGAAGAAAACAGAGACTGCGCAGCGCGAGCAAGTGGATAGGGTGAGTGGCCATATGGGACCCGTTTTTAACGGCCGTTAGACGGGAGCACTCCTGTCAATCGGCCGTTAAAAACGGCCCCATTCATTTCAATGGGGCAGTCGGACCGTTGAAACGGACCAGAAATAGGACATGTCCTATTTCTGAACGGACGCTATTCACTGGCGGTTAAAAAAAACGGCCATGTGAATAGCGCCATAGGCTTTCATTGGTGCTAAAAATGGCCGTGTGATGGCCGCTACTTAGACGGCCATCACACGGCCATTTTTCACTGTCGTGTGCATGAGCCCTTAGTCTGCCAATGATTGTCAAAAGATCTGTAATTACCTTAAGATGAAAAAAGACTGAGATTCCTCAGTGGTTGATACCTTTTAACTGAGGAATCTTAATCTTTTTTCATCTTATATTTACTGGTTAACACGGTACAAATATATATATTTACTTATAATCCGTATTTTTCGCTTTATAAGACGCACCCGATGATAAGACGCACCCCAGATTTTACAGTAGGAAAATAAGAAAAAAATATTTTTCATCAGACCTCATATCAGACCCCCCCCATAAATATCAGGACATCACATCAGACGTCCATATCAGCCCTCCATGTCAGACCCCCAGCAGACTTCAGATCAGCCCTTTTTAGACCCCCTTCAATCCTTCCAACCCCCATCATACCTCAGTCCTTTCAGACTTCAGATCAGTCCTTTCAGACCCCCATCAGACCTCACATCAGCCCTTTTTAGACCCCCTTCAATCCTTTCCGAGCCCCATCATACCTCAGATCAGCCCTTTTTAGACCCCCTTCAATCCTTTCCGACCCCCATCATACCTCAGATCAGCCCTTTTTAGACCCCATCAGATCTCAGATCAGCGCTTTTTAGACCCCATCAGATCTCAGATCAGCGCTTTTTAGAGCATCAGCTATTTTAGACCCCCATCAGCCCAAAACAACTCTGCTTACCTCTCCTGCGCCGCAGCTCCTTTTCTTCTCCAGCAAGTCGTGCTCCTCTTCTTCTCTGGCCGGCGCTGTCACCTGACTGTGCAGTGTCAGGTCAGAGTGAGCGCACTACGTCCTGAGGGT
The DNA here is from genome assembly GCA_900303285.1 of Rhinella marina. Taxonomy (NCBI): domain Eukaryota; kingdom Metazoa; phylum Chordata; class Amphibia; order Anura; family Bufonidae; genus Rhinella; species Rhinella marina. The sequence continues at coordinate 10,686 of ONZH01008967.1, forward strand.
GTACAGGGCCAGGACAGTGCAGCGCCGGCAGAAGAAGACAAGGAAGCGCCGGCCCCAGCAAGAAAACCAGGGAGGGTGTCAGGGCCAGGACAGTGCAGCGCCGGCCCCAGCAAGAAAACCAGGGAGGGTAAGTATCTGTCCCACTCCTGACACCTAATGTATACTAGTGAGCGCTTCCATAATGGAAGCTCTCACTAGTATTCGCTTTATAAGACACACAGCCATTTTCCCCTTACTTTTGGGGGGGGGGGAGTGCGTCTTATAAAGCGAAAAATACGGTACCTTATAATAACAGCTTTCATTAATGTCCCTTTCCACTGGTCCTACAAAATACTGTTGCTATGGCTTGTTTGTCTTCCTTCAGTGTAAACAGAAGACAGACACTGCACGCCTCAGAGGCTTCAGAGTGAGGAGGCGTGTCTCTCAGTAATCCAATCTGATTGGCTGGCAGGAAGCTGCTGGCTACAGCAAGTGTGTATGAGAAGTGAGGAAAGGCAGTTTTGGCCTCAGAGAACTGGCAGAGGAGCCATCTTGAGAAGATCCTCATATTGTAGGGTCCAAAGCTCAAGGAAAACAGTGGTATGTGAAGAAACTAAAGATTTCTTTATGCATAATGCTCCACCAACAGTAACATATGCTAAAATTGATTTTTGATGAAAGCATGACAGTTACACTTTAAAGAACTCCCACGAAAATTTTTATTCTCTGACCTGTTAGAAAGGTGCATGATATAATCTGTAGTGATTGTCATTTTCTTATCAGTGACTGTTTCTGTGAGTAAAAACCTCTCTTCTTATTGTAGCTGGGTCATGTGACCAACTCCCTGACCTCCAACTGACCCAGGACAGGAAGCCAGTAACTGCTCTATTCATTCCAATGGGAGCCTCACTTTCAGTCTCATAGGAATACATAGAGAATTAGACTTCCTGTCCACACACAAGTCTATGTGTGAGTTGGTGGGTCTAATTGCTGGTCACATGACACAGATAAGAAACTTCAGGATAATAGAAGTCAAAAGATTACAGATTACATCATGTACATTTCTAGCAGGACATGGAATAAAATTTTTGTCGGGAGTTCTTCTTTAAGGGCCTTTTACACGGGCCAAGAATCCACCAGTTAATGGCTAATGGGACACGACTCAAACTTCGCTTCTTAGTTCTGATCAAACTGGTGGAGGAGGATGAGGGTAACTATCCCCTTTAGGGCTCATTCAGACGACTGTATATTTGTGTCCACAATTTTGCGGACCCAATCATTTCAATGGGGACAGACGTCCAATTTCCGCAGCCCCGCAAGTAAGATAGAGCATGTCCTATGTCTATCATAGGGCTGGACGCTCAGTTCCGCAAAATGCAGAACACACACGACCTGTATCCGTGTTTTGCGGATCCGTAATTCGCATACGGTCATCTGAATAAGCCCTTACACTGAAGCTGCTCTTAGGATGATGGACCGGATTTTATGATTTCCTGAACTACTGCACTATGGAGCTATTAATATCATGTCAGGTGTCTGAGCTCCTAGGCTTGGATTATGCTGAAGATTTACATGTGAATCGCGGTTGCGTTGTGACCTGTTATTCCAGTTTGTGAGATTGCACAAGTTTGTTTCTCTTTATGATTGTTGTGCAGAATTAGAAAAACATGGCTGTTTTGTTCAAAAAACAACGCCACGCTTGTCCACAGGTTGTTTGTGGTACTGCAGCTCAGCCTCTATTGTATGGAGGGGTACTTAGGGGCATTATACTGAGTGGAGGGCACTTCTGGAGGCGCTTTATTGTATGGAGGGGCGCTTAGAGGTATTATACTGAGTGGGTGCACTTCTGGAGGCATTCTATTGTATGGAGGGGCACTCTGCTGAGTGGGTGCACTTCTGGAGTCGCTTTATTGTATGGAGGGGCACTCTGCTGAGTGGGGGCACTTCTGGAGGTGTTCTATTGTATGGAGGGGCACTATGCTGAGTGGGTGGCACTTCTGGAGGCATTCTATTGTATGGAGGGGCACTCTGCTGAGTGGGGGCACTTCTGGAGGTGTTCTATTGTATGGAGGGGCACTATGCTGAGTGGGGGCACTTCTGGAGGTGTTCTATTGTATGGAGGGGCACTATGATGAGTGGGGGCACTTCTGGAGGTGTTCTATTGTATGGAGGGGCACTATGCTGAGTGGGGCACTTCTGGAGGCGTTCTATTGTATGGAGGGGCACTATGCTGAGTGGGGGCACTTCTGGAGGTGTTCTATTGTATGGAGGGGCACTATACTGAGTGGGGGCACTTCTGGAGGTGTTCTATTGTATGGAGGGGCACTATACTGAGTGGGGGCACTTCTGGAGGTGTTCTATTGTATGGAGGGGCACTATGCTGAGTGGGGGCACTTCTGGAGGTGTTCTATTGTATGGAGGGGCACTATACTGAGTGGGGGCACTTCTGGAGGTGTTCTATTGTATGGAGGGGCACTATGCTGAGTGGGGGCACTTCTGGAGGTGTTCTATTGTATGGAGGGGCACTATGCTGAGTGGGGCACTTCTGGAGGTGTTCTATTGTATGGAGGGGCACTATACTGAGTGGGGGCACTTCTGGAGGTGTTCTATTGTATGGAGGGGCACTATGCTGAGTGGGGCACTTCTGGAGGCGTTCTATTGTATGGAGGGGCACTATGCTGAGTGGGTGCACTTCTGGAGGCATTCTATTGTATGGAGGGGCACTCTGCTGAGTGGGGCACTTCTGGAGGTGTTCTATTGTATGGAGGGGCACTATGCTGAGTGGGGGCACTTCTGGAGGTGTTCTATTGTATGGAGGGGCACTATGCTGAGTGGGGGCACTTCTGGAGGTGTTCTATTGTATGGAGGGGCACTATGCTGAGTGGGGGCACTTCTGGAGGTGTTCTATTGTATGGAGGGGCACTCTGCTGAGTGGGTGCACTTCTGGAGGTGTTCTATTGTATGGAGGGGCACTATGCTGAGTGGGGGCACTTCTGGAGGTGTTCTATTGTATGGAGGGGCACTATGATGAGTGGGGGCACTTCTGGAGGTGTTCTATTGTATGGAGGGGCACTATGCTAAGTGGGGGCACTTCTGGAGGCGTTCTATTGTATGGAGGGGCACTATGCTGAGTGGGGGCACTTCTGGAGGTGTTCTATTGTATGGAGGGGCACTATACTGAGTGGGGGCACTTCTGGAGGTGTTCTATTGTATGGAGGGGCACTATGCTGAGTGGGGGCACTTCTGGAGGCGTTCTATTGTATGGAGGGGCACTATGCTGAGTGGGGGCACTTCTGGAGGTGTTCTATTGTATGGAGGGGCACTATGCTGAGTGGGGGCACTTCTGGAGGTGTTCTATTGTATGGAGGGGCACTCTGCTGAGTGGGGGCACTTCTGGAGGTGTTCTATTGTATGGAGGGGCACTATGCTGAGTGGGGGCACTTCTGGAGGTGTTCTATTGTATGGAGGGGCACTATGATGAGTGGGGGCACTTCTGGAGGTGTTCTATTGTATGGAGGGGCACTATGCTAAGTGGGGCACTTCTGGAGGCGTTCTATTGTATGGAGGGGCACTATGCTGAGTGGGGGCACTTCTGGAGGTGTTCTATTGTATGGAGGGGCACTATACTGAGTGGGGGCACTTCTGGAGGTGTTCTATTGTATGGAGGGGCACTATGCTGAGTGGGGGCACTTCTGGAGGCGTTCTATTGTATGGAGGGGCACTATGCTGAGTGGGGCACTTCTGGAGGTGTTCTATTGTATGGAGGGGCACTATGCTGAGTGGGGGCACTTCTGGAGGTGTTCTATTGTATGGAGGGGCACTATGCTGAGTGGGGGCACTTCTGGAGGTGTTCTATTGTATGGAGGGGCACTATACTGAGTGGGGGCACTTCTGGAGGTGTTCTATTGTATGGAGGGGCACTATGCTGAGTGGGTGCACTTCTGGAGGCATTCTATTGTATGGAGGGGCACTCTGCTGAGTGGGGCACTTCTGGAGGTGTTCTATTGTATGGAGGGGCACTATGCTGAGTGGGGGCACTTCTGGAGGTGTTCTATTGTATGGAGGGGCACTATGCTGAGTGGGTGCACTTCTGGAGGTGTTCTATTGTATGGAGGGGCACTATGCTGAGTGGGGCACTTCTGGAGGTGTTCTATTGTATGGAGGGGCACTATGCTGAGTGGGGGCACTTCTGGAGGTGTTCTATTGTATGGAGGGGCACTATGCTGAGTGGGTGCACTTCTGGAGGTGTTCTATTGTATGGAGGGGCACTATGCTGAGTGGGGGCACTTCTGGAGGTGTTCTATTGTATGGAGGGGCACTATGCTGAGTGGGGGCACTTCTGGAGGCGTTCTATTGTATGGAGAAGCACTATACTGAGTGGGGGCACTAAGTCTGTAATATGGTTTCAGGAGCACCCTTACTATGTATGTATGTATGTAACTAGGATTTAGGAAACTGGTGCGTGTGGTATTTATTCTATATTTATTAAAGTCGCCCGCCATGATTGATTTTGTTCTGTGAAATGGATGACAGAATCGCAGAAAAAATGTCCCATCTTTCTTGGATAAAAATTCATATGTATGACAGTCGTTATAATGTATATGTAATATTGTGAGTGCCCCAAGTACATTTCTACCTGTGACATGACATTCTGGATAGACGTGCGGCATCAGCATCTGGCTATCGTAATACTGCAAGGAATGCTGGGGCTTTGAGTCCAACACCTGCTACAACAGTCTAATCTGACGTCTAACGAACTACAATTCCCGGCATGCCTCAACAGACAGTGAAACTATCAGACTCTCCGGAGTCTCACTGCACCGAGCTTGCTCCGCCCAGATATGCAAAAGTTCGTTACGTCATATTTCCACAAAGCCAATCAACTTGTAGCGCGAGGCGTCACCCCAGCAACAGGTTTTCCCTGATTGGTTGGCGTTCTCTGGTACGAGGGTCTTTCATCTAATCGGACTCGTCAGTCCACTGTGGAGCCGCGCAGCTATTGGTCGGGAGTGACAGATGTAGGCGGAACTAAAGGAGTAGACTGCTGCCGAGTATAGCGGGACGTGTGTGGATGCTGTAGCCGAGGATCGCGCACCGTACACTGCGGACATGGACTTCCTGAGGTCTCTAGGACACCCGGAGGAGATCTACAACCTGGTCAGGTTCAGGCTGGGCGGCTGTCAGGCTGTGATGCCTAAGCAGGACCGGGTAAGAGCACAGACCTTGAGGAAGCGCCGGTCTATTGGCTGTCACCAGTGTCCTACGTCTTATCTTCATGCTAGAGGTTGTCAGCAGTGTCTTACATCTTATCTCTGACCTAGAGGTTGTCAGTGCATAAAGTGATCTGGATACTCAGGGGGTATTTATCAAAACAAGTGTAAAGAAAAACTAGCTTTGTTGCCCATAGCAACCAATCAGAATCCACCTTTCATTTTCCAAAGTAGCTCTGAAATATGAAAAGTGCAATCTGGTTGGTTGCTATGGGAAACTAAGCCGGTTCTGATAAATCTCCTCCTTAGTATCTGCTACTTATTATTAAAGGTGATAACTTAATGTACTGCATAGAGTGTGGTGTAATAGGATGTGACTCATGATCAGTGCATGATAGTGAGTACAGCTTTGGAGTATAATACAGGATGTAACTCAGGATCAGTACAGGATAAGTAATGTAATGTATGTACACAGTGACTGCACCAGCAGAATAGTGAGTGAAGCTCTGGAGTATAATACAGGATGTAACTCAGGATCAGTACAGGATAAGTAATGTATGTACACAGTGACTGCACCAGCAGAATAGTGAGTGCAGCTCTGGAGTATAATACAGGATGTAACTCAGGATCAGTACAGGATAAGTAATGTATGTACACAGTGACTGCACCAGCAGAATAGTGAGTGCAGCTCTGGAGTATAATACAGGATGTAACTCAGGATCAGTACAGGATAAGTAATGTAATGTATGTACACAGTGACTCCACCAGCAGAATAGTGAGTGCAGCTCTGGAGTATAATACAGGATATAACTCAGGATCAATACAGGATAAGTAATGTATGTACACAGTGACTGCACCAGCAGAATAGTGAGTGCAGCTCTGGAGTATAATACAGGATGTAACTCAGGATCAGTACAGGATAAGTAATGTAATGTATGTACACAGTGACTCCACCAGCAGAATAGTGAGTGCAGCTCTGGAGTATAATACAGGATGTAACTCAGGATCAGTACAGGATAAGTAATGTAATGTATGTACACAGTGACTCCACCAGCAGAATAGCGAGTGCAGCTCTGGAGTATAATACAGGATGTAACTCAGGATTAGTACAGGATAAGTAATGTAATGTATGTACACAGTGACTGTACCAGCAGAATAGTGAGTGCAGCTCTGGAGTATAATACAGGATGCAACTCAGGATCAGTACAGGATAAGTAATGTATGTACACAGTGACTCCACCAGCAGAATAGTGAGTGCAGCTCTGGAGTATAATACAGGATGCAACTCAGGATCAGTACAGGATAAGTAATGTAATGTATGTACACAGTGACTGCACCAGCAGAATAGTGAGTACAGCTCTGGAGTATAATACAGGATATAACTCAGGATCAGTACAGGATAAGTAATGTAATGTATGTACACAGTGACTGCACCAGCAGAATAGTGAGTGCAGCTCTGGAGTATAATACATGATGTAACTCAGGATCAGTACAGGATAAGTAATGTATGTACACAGTGACTGCACCAGCAGAATAGAGAGTGCAGCTCTGGAGTATAATACAGGATGTAACTCAGGATCAGTACAGGATAAGTAATGTAATGTATGTACACAGTGACTGCACCAGGGGAATAGTGAGTGAAGCTCTGGAGTATAATACAGGATATAACTCAGGATCAGTACAGGATAAGTAATGTATGTACACAGTGACTGCACCAGCAGAATAGTGAGTACAGCTCTGGAGTATAATACAGGATGTAACTCAGGATCAGTACAGGATAAGTAATGTATGTACACAGTGATTCCACCAGCAGAATAGTGAGTGCAGCTCTGAAGTATAATACAGGATGTAACTCAGGATCAGTACAGGATAAGTAATGTAATGAATGTACACAGTGACTGCACCAGCAGAATAGTGAGTGCAGCTCTGGAGTATAATACAGGATGTAACTCAGGATCAGTACAGGATAAGTAATGTATGTACACAGTGACTGCACCAGCAGAATAGAGAGTGCAGCTCTGGAGTATAATACAGGATGTAACTCAGGATCAGTACAGGATAAGTAATGTAATGTATGTACACAGTGACTGCACCAGGGGAATAGTGAGTGAAGCTCTGGAGTATAATACAGGATGTAACTCAGGATCAGTACAGGATAAGTAATGTATGTACACAGTGACTGCACCAGCAGAATAGTGAGTACAGCTCTGGAGTATAATACAGGATGTAACTCAGGATCAGTACAGGATAAGTAATGTATGTACACAGTGATTCCACCAGCAGAATAGTGAGTGCAGCTCTGGAGTATAATACAGGATGTAACTCAGGATCAGTACAGGATAAGTAATGTAATGAATGTACACAGTGACTGCACCAGCAGAATAGTGAGTGCAGCTCTGGAGTATAATACAGGATGTAACTCAGGATCAGTACAGGATAAGTAATGTATGTACACAGTGACTGCACCAGCAGAATAGTGAGTGCAGCTCTGGAGTATAATACAGGATGTAACTCTGGATCAGTACAGGATAAGTAATGTATGTACACAGTGACTGCACCAGCAGAATAGTGAGTACAGCTCTGGAGTATAATACAGGATGTAACTCAGGATCAGTACAGGATAAGTAATGTATGTACACAGTGATTCCACCAGCAGAATAGTGAGTGCAGCTCTGGAGTATAATACAGGATGTAACTCAGGATCAGTACAGGATAAGTAATGTAATGAATGTACACAGTGACTGCACCAGCAGAATAGTGAGTGCAGCTCTGGAGTATAATACAGGATGTAACTCAGGATCAGTACAGGATAAGTAATGTATGTACACAGTGACTGCACCAGCAGAATAGTGAGTGCAGCTCTGGAGTATAATACAGGATGTAACTCTGGATCAGTACAGGATAAGTAATGTATGTACACAGTGACTGCACCAGCAGAATAGTGAGTACAGCTCTGGAGTATAATACAGGATGTAACTCCGGATCAGTGCTAGATAAATAGCACTGTTTTATGCATCCACTTGATGTATACATTGGGGAAAAAAAGGACACAGAAGCGTATACAATGGCACTCTATGGTGAACAGACTCCACTGATAGAAGTGAATGGAGAGCCCCGCCATGTCCGTGACCGGAGATGATAGACATTTAACCCCTAAGACTACCTGCACACAGAGGTTTATCCACGCGGATTTCTTGCGGAAAAACCTCAGTGTACAGTACCAACAAAGTGTATAAGATTAGACAAATCGTATTATTACTTAGGGGGTCATTTATTAAGACCACAGACTTAACCCCTGCGCTGGCGGTTGATGCGCCCAAGTTACGTAGAGCTTCCTGGCTGGCGTAGCTGTAGATCAATTTCTATACCTAAAGCCTCATTCACACGTCAGTTCTCCACAGACAGCACACGTCCCCATTCATTTGAATGTGTGTGTTCAGACATCAGTGTTTTATCAAGGTCCGTGGTTCCGTTTTTTTTTTAGCACGCATGCATGTCCTATCTTGATCCGTGTTCCCGGATCCCTCACGCCCATTACAGTCTATGGGTCCGTGAAAACCGTGCCATCTGTGTTGCATCCGTTTTTCACGGATCATTAAGAAGAGATGCTTTGAACATTATTTTTCAGCTGTTCTGGTTCAGTGAAACACGGACGGCAAACAACGGACCCACGGGTGCTTCACGGACGCCTCACTGACCACCTGCTCACGGATTTCAGCACGGACGTGTGAATGAAGCTTTAAACCGGCGTAGAAAATGATAAATGAGACGGACCTACCGGACTGCCCCCGTCCACACCACGCAGACCGGGGAAAAGTCGCTGATTCGGCCACAAAACCACTTTTCGACCAAATCTGCGACAGAAATACGCCTAAAGTTGGCTTATATCTTATGATAAATGACCCCCTTCCCCCCCCCTTTGTTTTCGTCCTTTTGTGTGGAATTTGTTTTTGCGTTTTTCTTGTGAGGATTTCACGGAAGTCAGAGATCTGCAGAAAATCCGCTCCAAAAGCAGCACAAAAAAAAAACATAAATAATACAGATTTATGTACTTTTTTTTTTTTTTCCCGATTTTTCTGCACACAGCGAGTTCAGCGCAATAAACTCACAGCGTGTCAGTGAGAGGTCGCGCTCCTCTGACAGGATCGCACACCGGTAGGCCCCATTCACACAACCGTATTTTTGCTCTGCATTTTTTGTGGCTCGCTCACTGACCTATTCATTTCAATGGGGCCACAAAAGATACGGACAGATGTTCTCTCCGCCTCCGCAAAAAAAAAAAAAATTAGAACGTCCTATTCCTGTCCGTTTTTAGGGTTAGGGTTAGAATAGGCAGTTCTAACAGAGGACAGGACATACCGATCTTCAAAAATAGCTCTGGTCGTGTACATGAGGCCTAATCGGTATTACACGAGCGTATTTGCAGTCTGTGTATGGGGCGGTTTTATGTACTAGAACCCACCTCTTATGTTGATGACTACGGCTATTCACACGGGCGTATAATTTCTGTCAGTATTTGTTTGTAAGCCAAAACCAGAAGTGGAATCTACAGAGAAAAGGTGTAATATTTGAGCCTCTTCTGTATTTTGGACCCACTCCTGGTTTTGACTTACAAATACTGAGCGTGTAGGTGAAACCTTATGCTGTGCGATCCTGTCAGAGGAGCGGAGGCCAGAACGGGATCACACGCTGCGAGTTCATCACATTCAACTTGCTTGTGTGTGTCTGGCCTAAGACGGTAAAAATTGTAAGGAAAAAAATGGAAAGAAGGGTTCAAAAATATAAAAGGAGAAGAATTAAAAATTGCAATCACCCCTTTCTCCCATTTTACCTACGAAACAAACAAAAAAAAATCAGTCATCAGCACGTCTGAAAACACCCAAAGTATAAAAGTATTTGTCCCACACATAGACCGTAAGGCCCTGTTCACATGGCGTCTTTTGTCATATCTGGATCCTGGAGCAGATATCCGTTCTTAGTGCGGTCACATGAATGTGAGTGAAGGAGGCTTGTGTTTCCTATAGGCTCCTAAAACTTGGGGTGTGACCGCTCTGACCTCCAGCAAACCTAACCCCCCCCACACACCAAACTCGCAGGATTCCAGGAAGCTGAGATACAAGGATCTGTTTGTCGGGTCCTGACATGGAAGAGGCGCTGTAGTCTTTGGTGAGGTCCTTCCCCTGACCTCACCAAAGACTACAGCGCCTCCTCCATGTCAGGAGCCTGCTGGGAGTAGTCATTGCACAGCAACTGGAGAGCAATGATTGGGTTAATTAGAGAATGGACGTCTCCAGTGAGCAGTGTGAGGTAGATTTATCCAATGGTCTGGTTTAGTTGCCCCTAGCAACCAATCAGATTCCACCTTTCATTTTTGACCGCTCCTTTGGAAAATGAAAGGTGGGATCTGATTGGTTGCTATGGGTAACTAAGCCAGTTTGGATAACTCTCCCCCTCAGAGTTTCGTCCACGTCACAGGACACCTAGGGGAACATTTACTAAAGTGTTTGCAACTGTTTTTATTCTTAAAAATGCTGTTTTACACAGTCTTATCTTTTAGTCACATTTATTACTGAAATTGTATCTGTTTTTGAAGCTTTTGTGCCTTGTTCGCCTTTTTTGCTTTTTTTAGACTGATTCAGAACTTTTTTTTTTTTTTTTTTTTGTTCCTGAATTTGTCGCGACAACAGTCTAATGTGAACGGGCCCTAAGGGTTCCTGCACACGACCGTGTTGTTTTTTGCGGTCTGCAAATCACAGATCCAGGCCTAGTGCATGCCGCCATTTTTCTTTGACACTCCTACAGAAATGTTCTATCCTTGTCCGCAAAACTGACAAAATCGGACACGTTCCATTTTTTTTGCGGGGCCACAGAAAGGACTTTACGGATGCGGACAGCACACGCTAGTTCTGCCCGCATTGTTTTGGGGCCCCATTGAGATGAATGGGTCTGCACCCGATTCGCAAAAAAATCGGAGGCGGACCAAAACTGCGGCCGTGTGCACGAGCCCTAAGGGTATAGCTACGTGATCTGTTCCTGGTCACACGCCGTTTTGCTTGACTTGCCACGATTTTTGCGTGAAACACAGCGGTGGTCATTTACTAAGACTGGTTTTATACGCATGTCTTAGATTCCCCGATACGCTGCCGTAAGATTTGGCTAATTTACGTCCAGACACATTTATGACAATCGTGTATCGGGGGGGTGAGTGCAGACATTACTAGCTGACTCCCAACCACCAGCACAAGATTATAATAATCCAGTCTGCCAGTGGATTCCAGCAGTGCCCACACCAGTTTGTTGCCCACGTGTCTATTTGTGTGTACTGTCACTTTAAAAACTTTTTTTTTTTTTTTTTTGGGAGAGGTGGAAAGGGTTAACACTGAGGACTCTAGGACCCGCCCCCTGAACTAAACCATGAAAACATTGCAGAAGTGGGTGGGTGCAGCTCTGGAGGGTGTGCCGCCTGTTTGTTGTGAGGACCACTCGTGCAGCGTGCGGGGACTCCAGGGTCCATGGGCACTCGGCATTCCCTCCGGTGCCAGCTCAGATCGCGTGCCCTTGGGCGCTGTGGACGATCGCTTTCGGCCGGGGAGAAAGTTCCCTCCAAGTTTGGCTCATGGCCAGTGTAAACTGCAAGGTGGCCATCTCCCTGTTCAAAAGGACTCTGTGCCTGGGCCCTGCGCAGAAGCCTGGGGGTCAGCGCTCGCTACTGACCGTCAGCAGGCTGCAGGAGCGGGGGCTGAAGGAGGGCCGCACCGTGCACAAGTGCTTCACCCCCCAAAACCTGGCCGTGTGCAAACTTCACTCTGTTACTCTGCCCCGACAGGACTCCATGAGCGACAGCCTGCAGACCTGCTACAAGTACCTGAACCAGACCAGCAGGAGCTTCGCCGCCGTCATCCAAGCCCTGGACGGAGAGCTGAGGTGGGTGAGATCTCCGCTATTCTGTACTGATTGATGAGGGTGGGGTTGTTTATTGATGTTACTATAGTAAAATACCTTTAATCTAGCAGGGATTATCAATTATCCTGGATTATAAACGGTTTCTATTCTTGAATTCCTATAGTAAATCCTGCTGAACCTTTTAACACACAAATTCCTTTAATCCGGCACGGAGTATGAAATATTCTGGATTATTGGACGTCAAACTCTTTCTATTCTTGAATTCCTGTAGTGAGTTTGCAGAACGGTCCACGTTTTTAAAATACAGTAAAGTTCTTTTCATCCGCCATCATGGCGTTGGATTATCAAATATTCTGGATTATTGGTCGGTCCCAAAAAATTTTATTGTTGAAGTAAAATTCCTCTTATCGCTCATAAATTAGGATGGATTATGAAATATTCTGGATTATTGGACGCATTTATTATTGGAAGCCCAATTGTAATATATAGTAAAATTCCTTTAATCCGGCATCAATTGTGCCTGATTATCAAATATTCTGGATTACTTGCCCTACAAAAAGTTCTGTAGACTCGTATAGTATGAATGCTAAACTGGTCCCCTTTAAGAGACGGTTAAATTCCATTACTCCAGCGTCAGTGGTGTTAGATTTTCAGATATTCTGGATTATTGGGCAGTTCTGCCTTCATAGTAGACATGAACTACCCACTGTAAATTCAGTAAAATTCCTCTAATCCAGCATCAATTATGACTGATTACAAAATTTTCTGGATTACTGAATAAATAGTTTTATCGTTGGTCCATAGTAAAGCTACAGAATTTTCTAAATTTTTGAAATAAGTAAAATTCCATTAATCTGTCATCACTGGTGTTGCAATAATAAATATTCTGGATTACTGGGTGTTTAGTCAGTTCTGTGAAGTCTGCTGAACCGGCCTCTATTCCTCTAATTGGGCTGGATTATTTAATATTCTGGATTATTGGATTTGATGTTCTGTAGTCAGGCTGCTGAACTGTCCACCTTTTAATATATAGTAACATTCCTTTAGTTCGGCATTATCAGGACCGGACAGATGCGGATTTATAATTTATTCTGGATTATTGGACAGCCGTAGTAAGACTGCTGAACTATTCACGCTGTAGCATTATCTGGAGTTGGCAGGTGCCGGATCATCAGATATTCTGGATTACCGGATCGGACAATGAGCAGTTTTAACTGTTGAGGTCCTGCTGAATTGTCCTTAACATATAGCAAAATTCCTTTAATCCGGCATCATGATGTTGGATTATCAAGTATTCTGGATTACTGGACCAGTTCTTATTATTGTGTTTCTTCAGTGAGGCAGCGAAATAGTTTACATAAGGTACAATGTCTGTAATCTGTGCTGGATTATCAAATATTCCAGATTAGTGGACAATGAGAGAAAAGCGTGAGAGTTGAGAGACCGCACCGTGCTAATAAAGATAATGCCGCTGTAACCTTTCAGATTATCACTTCTTTTTTTGTGCAAGATACTGGGCAGATTGTGACATTTCCTGGATTATCAGATGCCGGATTAAAGGAATTGCCACAATTACCTTACTATGTAGAGTGAAGTTCATGGCGTCCAAACATATAGGGTAATTTTCAATTGCAATGACAGATTTTGACTAAATCCAGGGAGAATTGGGTGTTTTTCTAATTGTGCTTCTATAATCCCAGACGATCGGACATGTTGTAATCTTTCCTGCCCCCTGAAAGGCCACACCCCATAAATAGGTCACATGATTTTATCGTCTAGGGGTATACGGCAGTCATTCACATGCAATTTACCATTTAAAGAATAGGATCCCCTTAAAGGGCAAGTCCATACGTTAGTAAATCAGGCGGATTTATTAAAGGGGTTGTTTAGGACTTAAATTAATGGGATAGGTCATCAATATCTCATTGTTGGGGCCCGACTCCTGTCTCCTCCACCGATCAGCTGTTGGAGGGGGCTGTGGTTGTCGGGGGAGCACTTCCCGTCCATCGGTCGCATTCAAGTGAATGAGCTGCAATACCAAACCCAGCCACTATACGATGGATGGCGCTGTGCTTGGTGTACTATGAGGACCCCACAGTGCTCAGATGCCCTTTAAACAGCTGATTAGCATCAGATTTCTGCCATTAAAAGGGTTCTGTGAGACTGGGAGCCCCAGTTTATGGTGCAAAAGTAAAAAAAAAAAAAAAGTCTCCCCTGTCACGGGTGCTTCGGGTCTAAGCCATGCTCCACCCCAGTCCTCGCTGGATCGGAAGTGTGATGTGTCGGCCAATCGGTGGCCTCAGCAGTGGTGTGTTTAGGCATGTCATGTGACTGCGGCCACCTCTGAAGCCAGGCATGTCATGTGACTGCGGCCACCTCTGAAGCCAGGCATGTCATGTGACTGCTGCCACATCTGAAGCCAGGCATGTCATGTGACTGCTGCCATCACTGAAACCATTGATTGGCCGGTACGTCACACTTAGGATCCAGCACGGAAAAAAAGTTTAAAGGTGGCTTGGCGCCTGACCATGGAGCGCCACAGGTGAGGATTTAAAAAAATATATATATACTTTTGCACCATGCTCGGCCTCGGAGAATCCCTTTAATTACATTTCCTGTAGAAAAACCTGCCATGAACGCGGCCTTACTAAAATTGCCGAGAATTTCTATGCAGAATCTGCAACAAAATCTTTTAGATCCTTAACGTGTGAACAGAGCCGTATAGTAAATGACTGATGTGTCTTTGCCGCCGATCCAAGGTCATCGGAAGAGCAGGCGGTGTTATTCCCAAACCATTGCAGAGGGGTTCTACGGGAGTGACAATAAAGTTTATTGAAATGAACACTGTGTCTCCCCCTCACGCTTACCAATGTATTTCATGCAGGACGTGCCTGAAGACATAGGCCTTGGGGGGGTATTTAGGCCTGAGAAGCCCCTCTCCCACATAGCAGGACACCGGTATGGTAGGTGGGGGCCCCGCTGCAGATTCCTCATTGGGGCCCAGGTGCCTTCAGTCATAGTTATGAACACACCAGCTCTGGAGCTAAGGCGATTCAGCCTGTGGCTTTCCCGCTATTAGGAAACGACAAGTCCCAGCATGCCTGTGGTCCGCCTGCTGATCTACAGCTGTCACGTCAATAAACTTTATTAGTCATTGAGAAGCCTGTAATGTGTACACAGGACCTCCTTATGTCCAGGGCTCCGGGCGAAGTGTTGACATGTGTCTGCACGGGCACAAGAGATATGCCCCCCTGGTCCGGTGCCTGGTGCCCTGGGTATGTAGGCAGCATTATGGGGGGGGAAGGGGAAGGGCCCAGCCCTTCTGTAATATCATGTGACTGGTGGAGTACTCCAGGTGCGTAGCTGGCATCATCCTGGAATGTCGCAGTATTCAACATGGCCAGCGGTGTGCCAGAACCTGTGGGTATTCGGGGCCCAGGTATCTGGAACAGGAACAGCCCTGAAAACTTTATGCGCAGGACACCGGACACCTTGTGTGGTCCTGGTGGGTAAGGAATTTGGAAGAATCACAGCACCCCCCCCCACCCATTGGGAATGGCATCCTATACGTTGGTGCATTCATAGTTGAGTCGTTTATAAAGTGTGCCCTGATTTCCATGCTGGTTTAATATTAGGGGGAGGTCACCAAGCCCTCAGTATGATTTGCAGGGTGCCTCATGTACATGCTGGTGCACACCCCCTGTATAGCTGGGGGAGGGGGGAGTTATTTTGCAGTGACATTTTCCACCCTGTCTCCTCTCACTGATTGACATCGCTTCCCCCCGGGGTATTCTGTATGTTCTGTGCTGTGCCTGCACGTTAACACTTGGCACTGCGACACGAGCGCCTAACAGCTGCTGTGCCCCCCTCCCGATGATTAATCGCTATATGTAGTGTCCAAGAGCCCAACCACAGACCATCCCTGACCAGTAGTGAAGTCTTCAGGTGTCTACACACGGGGAGAATGGGATGGGAGGTTCAGAAAATTGTCAGACCTGAAATGGAAAAGATATGACATTGAGACGCCCCCTGCTGTCAAGGTGATAAATTACAGAATTTTCAAAAGTTTCTTAAAGGGACCGGTCACCTACTTTTACTGTATGAAGCCGATGGCAATGCTGTGTAACGTGATAAAAACTGCACTTCTGTCTGAGTTATCCATCTTTCAAAACGTCAGAAAAAGAACTTTGATATGCAAATTATGTGCAAAGTGCCCTGTGGGGTGTCGCCAATGGTTCAAGGAGCCCGAGGCCTCGCCTCCCTGGGTATAGTTTCATTCATACAGTGAGAAACCGCTAGAACTATAACCATATACACGGGGGGGTGGGGGGGGCACCCTTTTCTGTCCGTAAAAATGCACTGATGTGCCCAACACTCGCACTCTATTGTTTTGACTGTTGTGTGACATTAGGGGGCAGCAGGCTTCATGAATGCCTAAAATCATGGATCCCTGGCCTTGCATGACCAGGAGGTCATTGACCTGACACATGCACAGCATATACAGTACAATGACCTGTGTGTGTGTGATTTGGAGATTCTGTGCAGTCTTCCCTTCCATGCTCCGCTACTTTCTCAGATGTTTTGCTGGCGATTTAGGAGCTACATAAGCTTTATATCCTTATTCCAATGCCATGTTGTGGTGGAAGGAGACGGTGCATTCACCTAGTGATCTTATGCACTTTACCCCTATTTCTGTCTCCACCTCCAAATCCCAGATCGCTCATTTATAAAACATGTAAGACAAGTGTTTCCCTACAGCTCCCCCGCAGGAGAAATTAGGTATTACATGGTGCCCAGTCATAACAATGGAGTGTCTGTATTGCAGGACAGAGCAGGTTCTCCTCTCTCTCGCTGTTTGTAACCACTGTCTTAAGAGATGAGGATCCTGACTTCAGTGGCCGTCATTAACTGGCTGGGGAAGCATGTTCGGCCAAGCTGAGCATGCACGTGAAAGTTGGTTGGGAGAGAGAGCTTGTCCAGCTGACTGGCCAGCATGAGGCCGCCATACTCATTAGATAGCTGTTGGTCAAATACTTATTCAGTGGACTGCTTTCTCCCAATCCCGTCATACACATACACACTTGGCCTGGCCCCAGGGCTGTGAAGTCGTTATAAAATGGACTGACTCGGACTCCAAAAATATATAATAAATTGGTACAGTCAGTTCAATGCAGCATGTGCTGAATATATTTTCATAAGAATTTGGGGAAAATTATGTAATAAATGTCTGTTCTATTAATGATCTAAGGATCTAGGCTTTCAGTTGAGATGACTGTGCTGCCCTTTATGTAGATGCTCAGTAGTGAAGCTCCTCCGCTACAGATCAGAGGAAAAAGGCACTGGGAAGGAATGGCTGCACTCACCTCAGATCTGCTGGAGAAAACAGGAGTAAAGGGGTTTTCTCACTAGTTACAAAGATTAGCTTTCTACATAAAGGGACAGTTAAAAGAAGACATTTTCTAAATACAGTGGACAGTAGATTTTACTTTAGTCATGAATTATAGACAGTACAGCAGGTCTCTCACTGCACACATGTTTCGATGGTAAAATAGAGAACGTGTATGCTTTCAGTATACGTATTTTCTATAGTAACCTACGTATCCGTTAAATGCTCATGTTTTTTTAACGTTTGAGTACAAACGGATAGGATCACACGGGTAGTTAAACGTGTGGTGTGAAAGAGGCCGAATGGAAAACTTCTTGGCGTCGGTAACAAAGTTGGTAAATCTCCTTAATGGCATTTCTGCTAATCCAGTCAGGACATTACGGCATGTGAGGGATGGGGATTATTCACCACTCATTAGACAGTAAGACAAAAACACTTTATAGTAAGTCAGTCGAGGGCACATTGGCAGCGCCCATGCCAGCTGGTCAGGGGTCATTGGATGAGCGCAGGCCATTTAAAGGGGGCGTTCACCTCCGGCTGTAGCATCAGCTCATCTGTCTGTGGCAGCATAATAATAACCACCACATTGTGCCTCACATAAGACAACAGTGACCATAAAAGTGCCCACAGAGTACTGACTGCCAGTTTCTTATTGTAGACATGCCGTGTGTATCTTCTATCTGGTGCTTCGAGCTCTGGATACCGTGGAGGACGACATGACCATCAATCTGGAGACCAAAATCCCCATGTTACATAACTTCCATACGTACCTGTACGAGGCGGACTGGAGGTTTACAGAGAGCAAGGAGAAGGATCGGCAAGTTCTGGAGGACTTCCCCACGGTAAGACGGACTAACGTGGTGATAATGGTGATTTATAGTAATAAACAATAATATACATTTATTATATATTGGAGCCATATAGGGCCTAAATAATAACACTATGGAGTGCTTTTGTAATAGTGCCCACATAATAGTGCCATAAAATAACGACATACCATCATACTCTACCTATACAGTATATTGATGCCATATAATGCCTTCATAATACCAATGTACCACCATGTAGAGTGCCTTCATAAACCGCCACACACTGAGAGGTAGTAGATTGCATTTCCCAAATAATACTGCACTTTAGCATCTGTATTATACAGTGGGGAAAGAAAAGTATTTAGTCAGCCACCAATTGTACAAGTTCTCCCACTTAAAAAGATGAGGTCGGCCTGTAACTGACATCATAGGTAGACCTCAACTATGAGAGACAAAATGAGAAAACAAATCCAGAAAATCACATTGTCTGATTTTTTTAAAGGATTTATTTGCAAATTATGGTGGAAAATAAGTATTTGGTCACCTACAAACAAGCAAGATTTCTGGCTCTCACAGACCTGTAACTTCTTCTTTAAGAGGCTCCCCTGGCCTCCACTCATTACCTGTAGTAATGGCACCTGTTTGAACTTGTTATCAGTATAAAAGACACCTGTCCACAACCTCAAACAGTCACACTCCAAACTCCACTATGGTGGAGCCATATAAGACCAAAGAGCTGTCGAAGGACACCAGAAACACAATTGTAGACCTGCACCAGGCTGAGAAGACTGAATGTGCAATAGGCAAGCAGCTTGGTGTGAAGAAATCAACTGTGGGAGCAATAATTGGAAAATGGAAGACATACAAGACCACTGATAATCTCCCTCGATCAGGGGCTCCACACAAGATCTCACCCCATAGAGTCAAAATGATCACAAGAACTGTGAGCAAAAATCCCAGAACCTAGTGAATGACCTGCAGAAAGCTGGGACCAACGTAACAAAGGCTACCATCAGTAACACACTACGCCGCCAGGGACTCAGATCCTGCAGTGCCAGACGTGTCCCCCTGCTTAAGCCAGTACATATCTGGGCCCGTCTGAAGTTTGCTAGAGAGCATTTGGATGTTCCAGAAGAGTATTAGGAGAATGTCATATGGTCAGATGAAACCACAGTAGAACTGTTTGGTAGAGACCCAACTCGTCGTTTTTGGAGGAGAGTGAATGCTGAGTTGCATCCAAAAAAAAACATACCTACTGTGAAGCATGGGGGTGGCAACATCATGCTTTGGGGCTGTTTCTCTGCAAAGGGACCAGGACGACTGATCCGTGTACATGAAAGAATGAATGGGGCCATGTATCGTGAGTAGAGTTGAGCGAACGTGCTCGTAACGAGCACTGTACTGCTCGGATCCCCTGCGCTCGCATGGGCGCAGGCATCCGGATCCGTCGGGTGAGGAGGACGGATCCGAATGGCTGCGCCCATACGAGCGCAGGGGATCCGAGCAGTACAGTGCTCGTTACGAGCACGTTCGCTCAACTCTAATCGTGAGATTTTGAGTGCAAACCTCCTTCAATCAGCAAGGGTATTGAAGATGAAATGTGGCTGGGTCTTTCAGCATGACAATGATCCCAAGCACACCTCCAGGGCAATGAAGGAGTGGTTTCATAAGGAGCATTTCAAGGTCCTGGAGTGGCTTAGCCAGTCTCCAGATCTCAACCCCATAGAAAACCTTTGGAGGGAGTTGAAAGTCCGTGTTGCCCAGCGACAGCCCCAAAACATCACTGCTCTAGAGGAGATCTGCATGGAGGAATGGGCCAACATACCAGCAACAGTGTGTGCCAACCTTGTGAAGACTTACAGAAAACGTTTGACTTCTGTCATTGCCAACAAAGGATATATAACAAAGTATGGAGATGAACTTTTGTAATTGACCAAATACTTATTTTCCACCATAATTTGCAAATAAATTCTTTATTAATCAGACAATGTGATTTTCTGGATTTGTCTCATTGTGTCTCTCATAGTTGAGGTCTACCTATGATGTCAATTACAGGCCTCTCATCTTTTTAAGTGGGAGAACTTGTACAATTGGTGGCTGACTAAATACTTTTTTCCCCCCACTGTACATTGCCCCATTATCATGACTCTCAGTTTCTACTACTTGTTGGATTGGGCCATGGAATAGTACTGTAAATTCTCAGTAAGCTGCCAGAGAGGACGTCTAGAGTAGGTTTTGGTGGCCCAGGACTGTTACCTATCTTGTCTGTGCCCTGTTCACATCACGTCTGAGCCTTATATTAGAAGTATACGTCAGGCCCTTACATATCAGTGTACAGGCATTGAATGGCATCTGCACAACAAGCTCTCTCACAAATCTAACAACCATTTGCTCGTCCTCTCTTTACTTCTACTTCTCATCTCAGGGTATATCTCTCCTAACCCCGACCCACCATGCCCCAAGATCACCCCCCCTTCCCCATCTCTCACAGAAACCCCGCCAACCTCATCAACATTCGCTGTTCACCGTCTTTGCCCTCTTTCAACTGTGCTCTCAGGAACCCCCGGTCTGTCTGTAACAAGCTCCCCTACATTCAAAACTTATTTTTAACTAACTCTCTTAACCTGCTGGCCCTCACTGAAACCTGGATTCAGGAATCCGACACTGCTTCCCTTGCTGCCCTGTCATATGGCGGCCTACACTTCTCCCAGACCTGAGAACAGACATGGTGGTGGAGTTGGCATACTCCTGTTTCCACAATGCACTTTCCAGGTCATTCCCCAAGTCCCATCACTCTCATTCCCTACTTTTGAGGTCCACACCCTCAGGCTTTTCCATCCCCTCTCCCTCAGAGTAGCGGTTGTCCCCCTGGTCACCCACCCAGTTCCTGGACCACTTTGCAGCCTGGTTGCCATACTTCCTGTCCTCAGAAATACCAACCGTTATTTTGGGAGACTTCAACATCCCCATAAACGGCTCCATCTCCCCGGCTGCCTCTCAGCTTCTTTATCTAACCTCCTCTCTTGGTCTCTCTCAACTTTCTAACTCTCAGACACACAAAGACTGTAATACACGTGACTTGGTTTTCTTTCGGCACTGCTCAATCTCCAACTTAAATAACTTGCCTCTCCCGCTCTCTGACCACAACATCCTCTCCTTCACTCTCACTAATCTGCACCCATCCCAGCACACCCCTACCCGTTACATGTATAGAAACCTACAGGCCATCGACCCTCATACACTTACAGACACTCTATACACATCTTTGTCCCCAATCTCTTCCCTTGTCTGCCCTGATCTGGCCGTAAAACACTACAATGACACCCTAAAAAGCACCCTGGACAAAGTAGCACCCCCTACCCTCAGAACCTTCAAACACAGACCAAAGCATCCCTGGCGTACACTGCAAACTCGCTTCCTCCAGCTTTGCTCCAGGAGTGCTGAACACCTATGGAGGAAAACTCGCACTCCAGAGAATTTCCTCCATTATAAACTCATGCTACGGACCTTTAACAGACTTACTTCGCCAACCTAATCTCACTGTCCAACAACCGAAAAAAAACTCTTCGACACTTTCCACTCCCTCATCACTCCTACAGTTCAGGCAGCTATTACAGACCTCTCTGCTGAAGACCTGGCCACCTACTTCATAGAGAAAATAGAAAACATTCGGCATGAAATCAGCTCCCAGCCCCTAAGTGTCATTGATCCCCTTCCACCCCGCATCTCCTCTGGCTCACTGTCCACATTTGACCCAGTCACAGAAGAAGTCTCCAGACTCCTCTCTTCTTCTCGTCCTACTACATGTGCCTCTGACCCCATCCCCTCACACCTACTCCAGTCTCTCTCTCCGGTTGTCACCACTCGCCTAATAAAAATCTTCAACCTCTCCCTCTCGTCTGGCATCTTCCTCTCATCTTTCAAACACTTTGTTACCCCACTAATAAAAAAAACATCTCTCGACCCGTCCTGCTCAACTAACTACAGACCAGTCTCCAATCTTCCCTTCATCTCTAAACTCCTGGAGCGTCTGGTCTACTCTCGCCTCATCCGCTATCTCTATGCTCACTCTCTCCTTGATCCACTACAATCTGATTTCTGCCCCCTACATTCGACAGAAACTGCCCTCACTTAAGTGACTAATGACCTCCTGACAGCAAAACACAACGGTGACTACTCTCTGCTCATTCTCCTTGACCTCTCTGCCGCTTTGACACTGTAGACCACCATCTCCTACTTGCCATGCTCCAGTCTATCGGCCTAAAGGACACTGCCCTCTCCTGGTTTTCTTCATATCTCTCTGGTCACTCCTTCAGTGTATCATTCGCTGGCTCCACTTCTTCTCCTCACTCTCTTGCTGTTGGGGTTCCTCAGGGTTCAGTCCTAGGCCCTCTCCTCTTCTTTCTATATACAGCCCCAATTGGACAGACCATCAGCAGATTTGGTTTCCAGCACCATCTCTACACTGATGATACACAACTATACACTTCATCCTCCCACATCACCCCGGATGTATTACACAACACCAGTGACTGTCTCTCTGCCGTCTCTAATATCATGTCCTCTCTCTATCTGAAACTAAATCTTTCAAAAACTGAACTTCTTGTGTTCTCTCCATCTACTAACCTACCCAAACCTGATATCTCCCTTTCAGTGTGTGACACCATCATCACTCCCAGGCAGCACACCCGCTGTCTCAGGGTGACATTTGACACTGATCTTTCTTTCACCCCCTATATTCAATCTCTCGCCCGCTCATGTCACTTTCACCTCAAAAACATCTCTAGAATCTGCCCCTTCCTCACTATGGAAACAACAAAAACTTTCGTTGCCCTGATCCATTCCTGTCTAGATTACTGTTGGCCTCCCCCCACTCCAATCTATCCTTAATGCAGCAGCCAGGGTCACCTCTCTGTCCAACCGCTACTCTGATGCCTCCGCCCTGTGCCAGTCACTGCACTGGTTGCCCATTCAGTATAGAATCCAATTTAAACTGCTCGTCCTCATCCACAAAGCCCTCCACAGTGCTGCACCCCCCTACATCTCCTCCCTCATCTCGGTCTACCACCCTACCCGTGCTCTCCGTTCAGCCAGTGACTTACGACTGACTTCCACAAAAATCCAAACCTCTCTCTCTCTCAGCTCCAAGATTTCTCCCAAGCTGCATCGGTTCTCTGGAATGCCCTACCCCAAGAAATCAGACTAAACCACAACTTGTACAGCTTTAGGCGCTGGCCTATCACATCCCCTGATCTAACACTTCTCCATACATAGCCCATTTATCATTCCCTGAACCTGATCCTCCACCAAACTCTCCATCGCACCCAGAAGCACTTTATATATTAGCTGGTGACCGGCTCATACAGCTCTATATCTGCTCCCCTATTTTCCCAAGATGGCTGGACCATTGTACAAAACAAGCGCTTTTACCTTTTGTGTCACCCCTATCTCCTCATAGATTTTAAGCTCTTGCGGGGCCCTCATTCCTCTTGTTGTAATAATGGACTTGTCTGTTGCTATGTTAGGATAGGATCCCATATAAAAGAACTTCTGTCGCTAGGTGTCCCTATCTTATTCTGACATAACTCTTTGTTCTAGATTTCCCTGGAGTTCAGAAACCTGGCGGTGGTTTACCAGAAGGTGATAGCAGACATCTGCCACAAGATGGGAGTGGGCATGGCGGAGTTTTTGGAGAAGCAGGTGGAATCTCTCCTGGATTGGGATAAGGTGAGAGAAGCTTCTTTGAGCCCCTTGAAGGCTATGTCCATCTTCACAATCATGATTTTTATCTGCCAGTGAGTCTCAGAATGAAAAATTTACTTTGCAGCTTGTCACTTCGTTTATACTGCTCCTGCGCAAACCTGTATGTTTCCATGGTAACAGACAACAAACAAAAGCGGTGTAGTCTGATCCTGCATCCATACTTTTTTTTTTTTTTTTTTCCTCCCCTACTTTGGTTAACAGATGGAGCTGATGTACATTGTGAGATCTATCTGCACACTCCAGGTTTATTTAGGACCCTGAGTGACCTCTCTCCTATTTTCAACACACACCTTTTCCTATTATCACACCCATTTACCTGGAACCAGTAGAAGTTACCTTATCTTATAGGAGCATGCTGGGTCTAGTCTTGAGAATTGGTCTTGGTATTAATCCTTTCCAGCAAAGTCATTGCTGATGGAAGACCTCTCAACATGAACACATATGGGGCCCTATGGGAACCAGGAGCCCCAATAACCCGTGTGCCTATATTTCTTATTAAATATGCCTGTATGAGATCTCTGCTGGGAGCCAATGGCAATTTGACTAATACTTGTGTATTATCCTGTCTTTGCTCAGTACTGTCACTATGTGGCTGGATTAGTGGGGATCGGTCTGTCCCGATTGTTCTCCGCCTCAGAACTGGAAGACGCCATCGTCGGTGAAGATACAAGACTCTCAAACTCTATGGGGCTCTTCCTTCAGAAAACAAACATCATCCGAGATTACCTGGAGGACCAGCTGGATGGAAGAGAGTTCTGGCCCAGAGAGGTGAGTATAGGCTGATGGGGGTGATAGTAGTGAAGGCCTCACACCAGGACTATGAGCAAAACCAACACTGTCTTATCTGTCCTCATCAGGTGTGGAGCAAATACGGGAAAAAACTGTCAGACTTGGCCAAGCCGGAGAACATAGTGCCGGCTGTGCAGTGCTTGAATGAACTGGTGACCAATGCTCTGCAGCACGTGCCCGATGTTCTGCTCTACTTGTCCCGTCTGAGGAACCAGAGCGTGTTTAACTTCTGTGCCATCCCACAGGTTAGTGAGGAAGGAGCGGTGAAACAGCTTTAACTGCAACTCCATTCACATCCAGAGCTGCATTCCATTTTTAGTTCCGTACACATACAGCCATGATTTTGGTCTCATGGGGGTGGGGGTAATACTCTTGCTGCTTCTAAACTCATACATCCTCCTTGTGTCTTCAGGTCATGGCTATCTCCACACTGGCCGCCTGTTATAACAACCAGCAGGTGTTTAAGGGAGTGGTGAAGATCCGCAAGGGGCAGGCGGTCACGCTGATGATGGACGCCACCAACATGCAGACGGTCAGAGCCATCATGTACCAGTATGTGAATGAGGTAAGTGGAGTCTTTATTGTATGTACCACCACGTATGAGGAGCCATACAGAGTGGACATTCATTTTTAGCAGTAGTATCTAAAGGGCACTTTCATGGTTATAATATTGATGATGTGTCCACAGGATCGGCCATCCATGTCTGATTTGTTGGGGTCATTCAGCAGGATGAAGCAGCCATGACCAGCAACGCTTTTCTTTCGTTGTTTACCAGGCATAGCACCGTGCACATGGTTGTGGCTGTGCCTGGTACTGCAGCTCAGTCCCATTTAAAGGGAACCTGTCATCAACTTTATGCTGAGCTCACTGAGGGCTGCAAAACATAGGGACAGAAATGCTGATTTCAGCGGTGTGTCACTCATGAGGTAAAAGTAAGTGGTTGCTGAGAACCAGCATCATAATCATTGCAGCCCAGGCCTTGAAAAGAGTCAAATCTACCTGAGAAGAGTTATGGTTATTCATAATCTGCTACTTTCCCACCAATCTGCTGATGAGTGGTAGTTCTCTCCTAGAGAGAAAGGGAGAAAACTAGGTAGAAGACTGTCAGTCATCAGCAGGGAGAGCAGGAATTCATGAATAACCAGGACTCTTCTCAGGTGGCTGTGACTCTTTTCCAGGCCCAGTCTGCAATGTTTGTGATGTTGGTTCTCGGCAACCACTTTTAACTTATAAATGACAGACCGCTGAAATCAGCTCACCTGTCTCTACTTTATTCTACCGTTAGTATGGGCTGCATAACGTTGATGACAGGCTCCCTTTAACCCATTCTCAACATCTGCCGTACATGTACAGTTGATGTCGGGTCTTTAAAGATGGCATCCGCCCTAAGCAGGCACCATAACCACCGGGGGTTTGCTGCTTCGTACAGCAGATGCCTGATGGCAACGTCGGGCTAATCATGGACTTTCAACCCTTCAGATACTGTGGTCAGTTGTGACCACAGAATCTGAGTGGTCAGTTACTGGGAGTGCTGCTCCCCCAGTGCCCCACTGGGTCCCCATGCCGAGATCTCAGGAGCCATTTGATTGCTATGGCGGCTTTGGGTCTTCTGAAGAATCCCAGGCCTGCCATAGAGAAGTTCCTTTCAAGCCCTGTCTATGAGATCAGATGAGTGCATGTGTTAAAGTCCCCTAGGGGGACTAAGAATAAGTATAATGAAAACTGAAAAAAAAAAAAGTTTTTGTCTCCTGGAAGGTCAGGAATAAAAGAACAAAAAAAGGATGTCACAGGCACTCTGATTCCAGCATTGAGCTCCCTTCTCCTCCACATCAGGACAGGAATCGCATGCACATCACTGCTGCTGGCCAACCTGTGGCCTCACCAGTCACATTCCTGCACACGTCAGTGCTGAAACCATTGATAGGCTGTTGGTGGTGATGTGCGAACAGCAGGCACATCACTCTTCCAGTCCTGCAGGGCCTGGAATCGGAGGAGAAAGGAGCTCTGAGTTGGAACTGGGATGCACCCAGCCTTAATGTAAGGGATGGGGTTCCCAGTCTTGGAGACCCCTTTTAGCTTAGCAGCAGTACCAGGCACCACCAGCACTGTATATACAGCGCTCTGCCTGGTACACAATGGAGAGGATGCGCCCCCATTTTATAGCTGACCCCCACTACTCAGATAGTGATGGCTTATCATATTATAGTCCAAGAAAAGCCCTTGAATAAGAAGAGCCTTTGAGTTGTACACTTCTTACTTGCTGTGAAAAATTCTTCTAATATGACCCCCAGGACAGGGGTTGATGATAATAAATCAGATAAATGATGTCTCGAGGTTCGGAGGCAAACACTGTGAGGGTCATTTATTAAGACTGGAGTTTTAGGCACCGGTCTTAATATCCCCTCGCGGTGGGTCGCCGAAATTATGAAGAGGCTCTGGCGTCAGTCTAAATGTAAGTCCGATTCCTATCTGTCTTACATTTAGACCTTTTTTCTATGCCTAAAACAGCTGGCCCTGTATATCGGAGCCTGTATGGTAGCATACTAAGGAGCCATAGGAGAATTTTTCAAGGCTGATATATTGTCTTAAGGGCTCTTTACATGGGCTGAGAATCCGCCAGATAATCGCTAACAAGCTTTCATAGGAACGCTCGTTAGCGATTACCTGGCGGTGTAAATGTGTCGCCAGTTACCTAATGATTCATTAGGTAATAGATAATTTGTGCGCACACAAAAATTGTCATTTGCCGGCAGCAGATTGTGCTGTGTAAACACGCTGTGCTGCCGGCAAACAACAAGTATGTATGGGGACGCGGATGTGGAGGAGATCGCTTCATGTTATTGCAGCGGTCTCCTCCTCCGACGAGCAGGCGATTGCAGGGAAGGAACGGTTACTTCACGACAATTGCCTGCTGTATCGTCCTATCTAAAGGGACCTTTAACTACCAGCCACCAATAGGTGGCGATCAAGTAATTTTCCTTCCTTTTGTAGAAGAACCATATTGACAGTTGAAGGACCCCAGAGCTGTCTGTCCATAATGCCTGTTGTTTGAGCGTAGCTAGATGGTGGCAGTGCATTATAGCTAACGACGATCAACCTGTACAGTAAATTTATAGTGTTATGTATACCATAACATAAAAATAGCAGAAGTTTTTTTTTTTCTGCAATGTTCCTAAAATAAAAAAAATTAAATGATAGTGAATCTGTACCAAAAAAAAAATAGCACAACTACAAAACCAAAAAAAGTCTCATATAGCCTTGGGGCAAAAAAAAAAGTTGTGTAGAGAATGCAGGGAAACAAATATTGGGGGAGATTTATCGAAACTAGTGCAAAGGAAAACTGGCTCAGTTGCCCATAGCAACCAATCAGATTCCACCTTTCATTTTTCCACGCTTTTTTGGAAGATGAAAGATGGAATCTGATTGGGCTTAGTTGCCCATAGGAATCATAGTTTTCCTTTGCACTAGTTTCGATAAATCTTCCCCTATTGTCCTTAAAGTAGTATTCCAGTTATATCAAGTTATCCTCTACCCACAGGATAGGGGATACCTGGTGGAGGTTCACTTTAGGGGCTGCTTGATCCATCACCTGAAGCTCTCACCATCATAAGTATCATCAGAGACAACTTTTAACTTTTCATTCTTTTGTTTTCATTTTTTTTTCCCCCCTCAGATCTACCAGAAGATCCCCCTCACAGACCCCTCCTCAGGACGCACACAGAACATAGTCTCCACCGTCCAGAAATTGAGCCTGTCCAGTGGGCCCCTGGTGTCCCGCCACAGCTTCTCCCCCATTTACCTGTCATGTGCAATGCTTTTGGCTGCCCTCAGCTGGCAGTACCTGAGCACGGTCCAGGCCTCGGAGGAGGTGCACACAGGCCAGTGACCCGGGACAGCATATCTACATCACACATCAATACAGCCCTCCATATGGTAGCGATCATCAACCTGTCCCCCTTGTCTCAGACGATTATGGGACAGGATATTTTAGTTCAGTCATAGTACTTGACGCACATTTATCAGGCATCGTTTGACTTGGACTGATCCTGGGCGGCTTGATCCCGGGGGGAGGGGATCCTTTCTAGGACTTTTCCATGCTGGGATGATCCATCAGGATATTGGAGTTTTAGATGGTGATTTGGAATGGAGGGTCCGTGATCAATATTGTGGCCAGACCTAACTATCTGCTAGCGTGAATATGGATCTCAATCATCTTGTGTACTGGAATATGAAGGATTACATTGAATCGGGAACATGTCACCAGTTGTTCCTCAGCTACTTTGAGGCTACATTGTCTTCTGCCGTAATTCGTCGGTCTCTGAATTAGGCTGTATGAGGAAAATACAGTCCAAAGAGGCACAGTGACGGGAACGGTCCTCCATCAGAGCGCCTGAAAACATAGCCTAACGAATGTGATAATTACCATGGATTCAAGGTCTCTGGTTAACTACAACTCTAAGCATGCCTGGAGTGGTAGTTTCCCAGTCGATGGATACCACTGGTCCAGAGTGGGTCAGGATTTCATGATCTGAGTGCGTGGACCATAGACTTCTGTTTCTATATCCAGACAACCGTCAAGGTTATGCTTATGGGGTTACCAGACCCTCGCCCAGTGGAAAAGGTGGACGGGTTCAGTTATATTACCAGCTTATGTTTTTGTTTCCCTTAAGATAAACGGCGTCAATGGGTGTCTCGATGCCACTTTTCTCATCTTGAATTCCTATATTATTCAAAGATTTCTCTGTTTTATGGTCAAAAGCGAAAAAGTCAACCAGACGATGTTTGTCGACGATAATTCTGAAAATTCTCCATCTCTCAAGTGTTTATTTACTGGCTTTAAAAGATGGTTGCTGGGGCCGACGGTTCACCATCAGGATACATGCCTGTCATTGATTGGTCGAGCGCAGATCTCATTGTGACATTGACATGCACTGTCACAGGAGGCCATGGCGGGAATGTATTGTGACATTGTTATACAATGTGGTTTAATTTTTATTAAATAAAATTATTAAATGAAGTTTGATTTCTGGTATTTTGCGCTCTTATTTCTTTAGGTGAAAAACATTTAAAATATAAAGTATTGGTTGTGCCCCCGGCAGTCTTGTATGTCTGGCAGAGAATTTGAGATCCTCTTCTGGTTTCTGAGAGGAGTGGGATGTAGGAGCAACCTATAAGACCACATCTGCTGGAGGACAGATCAGCGGCGCCTCTGATCTTAGTACGTAACAATTCACCAGAAAAATAATTTATGGAAAATATTCTTGCTGTTCAGATTTTCCTGCTGCTGCTTTTAACTAGTAGTGGGACAAGTGCAAAGACTTCATTAGTAGCAGACCCCCCTCTAAAAATGAAGGAGGGTTAACCCCAACCCACTGGTATTGCAGGCGACTGCAAAATCTAAAGGGGTGTTCAAGCTAAATAAATAGTTTGCATTGGTATCAGAGGGCCTTAAAAAATAAAGGAAGAGATACCTCCGCTTATTCCCCGGCGTTGCCCAGATCTCGGGTGCTTCTGACTTAGGCTACTTTTACATATCCATTTTTTACATTCCGGTTTTGAGATCAAAACCGGGCCAAAACTATTCTGTTTCATCCCTATGCATTGTGAATGGAAAGAGATCCAATCAGGATGCCTTCTGTCAGTCAGCATTCCATTTTGTGACTACACAAAACCACTGCAAACTGCCGTTTTGTGTCTGGTCATCGAAACGGAACAATCCAGATCCGTCACTAAAAACAACGTAAGTCAATAGTGACAGAACCGTTTTTTTAAGATCCTAAAAAAACAGATCCGTCACCCATTGACTTTTTTATTGTACAGTATTTAGTGATGGATCTGGTTTGTTTCTTTCGATTTCCGCAATGGAGTGGATGCATACCGATGTGTAATCCAAACGGAAACATTTTGGTCAGGTTTTGAGATCCTCTGCCGGATCTCAAAACCTGAAACCAAAATGCATATGTGAAAGACAAATAAAAGCGGCCAAACTAGAGACCGAGAGAGTAAAAGAGAGTAAAACTAACCCTAAAACGTTCAATTACATAAATGGTAACAAGTATAAATCTGAAGGTGGCAGCTGTTTACAGAGTGATGAGGGGGGAGTTGCAGAGACCGATGAGGAGAAAGCAAAGCTACTAAATATTTTTTTTTCTCCACTATATTCACTGAACAAAATAAACTGTCAGATGAAATGCAGAATGTAAAAGTAAATTCCCTATTAAAAGTGCCCTGTCTGACCCAGGAAGAAGTACAGCGGTGTCTTAAAAAGATTAAAATAGACAAATCACCAGGACCAGATGGCATACACCCCATCTCCTAAGAGAAATAAGTAATGTCATAGCCAGACCCTTATTTCTGATATTTAAAGACTCTATACTGACGGAGTGTTCCACAGAATTGGGGCATAGTAAATGAGGTGCCAATATTCAGAAAGGGTCCAAAAACAGAGCCCGGAAACATCTGTCGAGGGTAAACTGTTTTCTAAAAGATGCTATCTTGGAGTACCTCAATGAAAATAAGTAAAGTAAGTAAATAACGCCATATCAGCATGGCTTCATGAGGGATCGGTCATGTCAAATTAATTTAGTCAGTTTCTATGAGGAGGTAAGTTCTAGACTTGTCCGCGGCAAATCAATGGATGTTGTATATCTTGATTTCTCCAAAGCATTTGACACTGTACCACTGTAACGTTAAGTGAATTCGAAAGATTTGCGAATTAATAAGCTTACACAGGCTACGTGAATAATTATATTTACTAAGTGATTCAATATACAATAAAACAAAGAAATCACATACAGAATAATAAAAAGTAAATACACATCACTAACCTAAATGGGGTGGAGACTCTGTTGATCATGCTATAACCCATGGCTGTCTACCCCTGTTATAACACATGACCGACATCCCATGGTGTACAAGAGAAATAGGGCAATACTCAAATCTTACCTAGATGGAGGCCTGGTGGAGTCTCCTGAGACAAAGTGGGTCGTAGACTTTAAACCTGTTAGCCCCTCCTCCATTATTCTGAGATCACTCAGGAATGTGGTCTTATCAGCAGAATTGGGGGATGAGTACTCTCTCTCTCTAACCCACTTCATTACAAGGGAAACTTATAAACTATTATACAAAGTATTAAACAGAATTAAAGGGGAGAACCAATCAGTTACTTTAAAAAACCCTTACAATACAACCACATAAAAGGTTACTATATAAAATGAGAATGCTTGGACTGGGAGAAAATGTCTGTATGTGGGTAAGTAACTGGCTCAGTGATAGAAAACAGAGGGTGGTTATTAACCCCTTCAGGCATCTGGATGTAACTGTACGTAAAAATCGCAAGTACCTTACTGCATTTGGGCGTACAGTCATGACCAATCTACTTGCCGGGGCCGTGACAGTCTCCGCTCTCCTGGAGTCTCTGCAGACTAACCAACTGGAGCGCTTCAATGAGAAAATGCCGGTTTCAGGCTGTGATCTCCACGCTACTATTCTCATATCGGTCATTTATAAGTCATAAAAAATGAAAAAAATAAAAAAGACACATAATTGGTATCGCCACGTCCGTAACGACCTGATCTATAAAAGTACCATGTTACTAATACTAATATAAAAAAGCCAAGTGGAAGCTGGCGTTACCAGCGGTTGTAGCGGCCATGGCCACTGTCACGCAACGGGGGTGCCTCAGGGGTTGATGGCTTCCCCCTTCTGACCAAGTGGCTGCCGGGTCAGACAGAGGCCAGGAGACAGGTACCAGGGAAGTGACAGAAGACGTGGCAGTCTTGTCTATTCTGGCCATGTTCAATCAGGGATTTCAGGCGGCGTTAGCAGCTGACGCCAGCCTGAAAGCTCTCAAGGATCAGGCGGCACAGCCTACCTCATTCTCAAAGCTCGAGCGGGTGTTATGGGACAAAGGACGGCTGTATCGGGTCACGGTCCAGCAGGGCTGACCTGAGGTGTGGCCTAGGGACCAACAGTTAGTGGTACCCTATCCGTTCGGGGCGGAGTTGTTGCGGGTTGTGCATGAGATTCCGTTGGCCGGTCACCTAGGGGTTACTAAGATAAAAGCGAGGCTAGCCCAGCATTTCTACTGGCGAAAAATGGGGGCCGATGTGGCTGCCCACTGCTGTTTGTGCGACACCTGCCAGTGCATGGGAAAGGCAGGGACGCACCCCGAAGCCCCATAATTGAAGAGCCTTTCAGCTGTCTATTCCCAGCAGCTCCAGAAAACGCTTCATACTGACAATAGTAGACTATGCTACCCAGTACCTGGAAGCACTAGTCTTGTTGTCCATTTGGACCGACCAAGTGGCCACTGCCTTGCTGGAGATTTTCTTCCGAGTGGGGTACCCAGTTCATGTCGCAATTGATGGAGTCTCACTGTAGGCAGATATAGGTGCAACATCTGGTAACCAGCCCCTACCACGCACAGACCAAAGGCCAGTACGAGCGGTTTAACAGCACCCTGAAGCAAATGCTTAAGATGTTGGTCGACTCCCACAGTTGCAACTGGGAGTGGTATCTCCCACACCTGCTATTCGCCTACGGGGAGGTCCCACAGGCCTCCACGGGATTCTCCCCCTTCAAGCTCCTGTACGTGTGACGTGTGTGGGGGCCCCTGGCTCTAGCCTGGGAGGGAGATGTAGCCACTCCTGGAGTGTTGGTCTTCGAGTATGTCATGCGCTTCCAGGACAAGATGCAGGCCTTGTCGCGGCTGGTGCATGACAATATGGCGCAAGCCCAGGCCAACCAGAAGCAATGGTAAGACCAGAATGCATGTGAGAGGACCTGTAAGGTGGGTCAAAAGGTGTGGGTACTGGTCCTCGCACCTCAGGACAAGCTTCAGGCAGCCTGGGAAGGCCCGACGCTGGTGCACCCGCAGCTCAACACCATAATGTACCTGGTTGCCCTCGGAGAAGGCGTAAGGCCTTTCACGTAAACATGATGAAGGCGCATCATGTGTGGGAGGCATGTGCCCTCCCAGTATGCAACCTTCCAGAGGAGGAGTAGGAGGAGACCCTCCTGGATATGCTCGCCCAGGTTAGGGCAGGTGGGTCCATTGAGGATGTAGAGGATGGTCAACAGCTCTTGAAGGACCAGTTGTGGGCAACCCTCCATCCCTTCCGAGAGTTGTTCAGCAACAAGCCCCGGAGGACAGAGTTGGCTGTCCATCACGTGGACACCGGGGAAGACCCCCCAATCTAGCGTTGAGCATATCAAGTCTCCCTGGAGCAGCACATTCGGCAGGAGATTGACGAGATGCTGAAGCTGGGGTTCATCCAGGCGTTCAATGGCCTTGCCTGTAGTCCTCATCCCAAAGAAGAACCGGACCACCCGATTCTGCGTAAACTACAGGTGACTCAATGCTATCACGGTCACAGATGCGTACCCAATACCGCGCATCGATGACCTGCTCGATCAGTTAGCCGGGGCCAAGCACCTGACCATCATGGATCTGAGGTGGGGGTATTGGCAGATTCCCCTGACCTCTGAGGCGCGGAAACACTCTGCCTTTACCCCCTTCAGACTATATAAGTCCACCTTGATGCTATTTGACATGAAGAATGCCCCTGCCACTTTTCAGCGGATGGTCAACACACTGCTTAAGGGACTTGAAGGGTACACGGCCGCATACCTGAACGATATTCCCATCTTCAGTCCCACATGGGAGAATCATCTAAAATAGTGATGGCTAATCTCGGGCACTCCAGCTGCAGTGAAACTATGACTCCCAGCATGCTCCATTCATTTCTATGGAGTTTTGAGGACAGCCAAGCAAGGGGGCATCTTGGGAGTCGTTGTTTTACCACAGCTGGAGTGCGGGAGGTTAGCAATCACAGTACTAGAGCATCTGACGCAGGAGCTTGGGCGGATCCGCTTGACCATTAAGCCAGAAAAGTGCCAGCTGGGCATGAGCAAGGTCCATTACCAAGGGCACCAGGTGGGGGGGGCTTTGAAACCGGAGAACCTGGGAAAGTGGATGCCATTGCATCCTGGTCCTCCACAGCCGATTTGACAAACGACTGCGAGACGTCCTTCCGGGCATTTAAGAATGCTGTTTCCAGCTTCCCTATAGTACAAGCAGCCAATGTCACGGGGCCATTTATAGTACAGACCGATGTCAGTGATTTTGGCCTTGGTACCATTCTCAGTCAGGTCAACTCTACAGGCCAGGAACGAATGGGAACGCCGATGAGTTATCCCGGCAAGGAGAGATTGCAGATGGGCATGTGGGGGAACACAGGAATGTGCTTCCCCCTAGTGCCCTCTAAAGGGGGGAGGTGTGAGGAATATGAGGAAATATAATTTGATGCCTGCCCATTTGCTGTCATCTAGCAGAGGAAGGAGGCTCCACAGGGGGCCCAGCCTCAAAGCTGGAATGTGGCAACATTTCACGCCAAATAACAACGCCATGTTTGGTCTCCAAATGCACCAGGGATCCAGGAGGATACATTGGTGCCATAACCGTCTCCCTATGACCTTCCAGTGAGGAGCTATTTTCCATGATAGGTTTTTGGATTTCTAGTTGCCAGACCCAAGGAGAAGAGGAGTGACCGACTAAAGGTTAAATGCTTGCAAGGCAGTGGCCATCGTCGTCGTATTTTGTTTGTAGAGACCTGAAAATCCCACTGACGTCCCTGCTTCCCATGCGACTGCAGCATCTAAAATGATAGATTTAACAGATCATATCCGGTAACTGACTTTTATCTGTTAACTCTGAAAGTACCATCACCTGTATTTTGCATCTCTGACCATTGTATATAATCTGTGTGTATATAGTGTTGTTGTGTAGTGTGCTCTTACGGCAAATAAATATAATTTAATCTTGCACTGTTCTTTTGTCCCGATCCACAAATCCCACATGTTTGCGTCTCGGTTTAACGTTACATGCTACCTGGGCTGGTCTCTGGCCCGATATAATCCCATTAACGGACTGGGCTAATATCTAACAAGGAACTGGTGGCAGTCTGCCGGGCTGGCAGGTCTCTGTTTCACTGGGGCAGTCAAAGAACTCTCCCAGCCTGTCAGGGTTGTGAGCGAGTGTTGTGCCGCACCGGAGGTCACGTGGGCCACCCTCTCTCACTTCCTGTGCCTCCCTGGGGGTGTCTGTGTGAAACTTTGCCAAGCTGACCTTACGTACTCCCTGGGAGTGCTGAACGTCACATCTTGGTAACAAGTGACGAAACCGTACCGTGTGATCCTGATGTACAGTTACATCAGACGGGCTGTGAGGTGTGGTTCATCACAGGAGACAAAACTGGTGTGTGGAGGGGGCACAGAGGAGACAAAACCGGTGTGTGGAGGGGACACAGAGGAAGCAAAACTGTTGTGTGGAGGGGACACAGAGGAGTCAAAACCGCTGTGTGGAGGGGACACAGAGGAGGCAAAACCGTCGTGTGGAGGGGACACAGAGGAGGCAAAACCGCCATGTGGAGGGGACACAGAGGAGGAAAAAACGCTGAGTGGAGTGGACACAGAGGAGGCAAAACCACTGTGTGGAGGGGACACAGAGGAGGCAAAACCGCCATGTGGAGGGGACACAGAGGAGGAAAAACCGCTGAGTGGAGTGGACACAGAGGAGGCAAAACCACTGTGTGGAGGGGACACAGAGGAGGCAAAACCGCCATGTGGAGGGGACACAGAGGAGGAAAAACCGCTGAGTGGAGTGGACACAGAGGAGGCAAAACCGTCGTGTGGAGGGGACACAGAGGAGGCAAAACCGCTGAGTGGAGTGGACACAGAGGAGGCAAAACCGTCGTGTGGAGGGGACACAGAGAAGGCAAAATGGTCGTGTGGAGGGGACACAGAGGAGGCAAAACCGCTGAGTGGAGTGGACACAGAGGAGGCAAAACCGCCGTGTGGAGGGGACACAGAGGAGGCAAAACCGTCGTGTGGAGGGTTCACAGAGGAGGCAAAACCGCTGAGTGGAGTGGACACAGAGGAGGCAAAACCGCCGAGTGGGGGGGACACAGAGGAGGCAAAAATACCTTGTAAGGGGATGTACTGTATGGTGAGCAATGTGAGTTTACAGCAGCTCTCACACCCCTTATATACTTCCCTACAAACTACATAAAAATACAGCCCCCAGACCCCGCACCAGAAATCACTGTCCACAGCAAAAGTGCCTGCACTCTCCCTGCTCTGGACGCAGCAGTGTTTTCCTGCATCTGACAATCTGTAAGGGGCAGGGAGAAGCATGATCTCATAACGTCATGCCCTCAAAGAAGCAAATACATTCTAGGCTTTGGGTGTTTCTATTAAGTGCTGTGTCAAGCTGTGATTGGCTAAGTCTTTGTGTGAGGAGCCCGCGCCTTTCAAGTTGACGAGGGAACATTTCAGAAGCTCATTGCATTGAGTTGGCTGCTTACTAGAAGAAGTGGATTATTTTCTACTGGGAAAAAAAAAAACAATGACAAATTTCTGGCCTCAGACAATTGAATATTTCCTGCAGTTGGTTACCTGGTACAACCAGGATGTGTCTACCGCTGGAGGAGATGATAACACAGCGGGAGACGCTGGAGAACTAACCTCTGTTGAACAGAGTACTGATTACATAACTCTCATCATAGCATCACCTGAAGCAGGAATGATCGTGGAGGAGGTAAATCCTATGCAGATTGTCATGCGAATGGCCAATAGGCCAATTTCTTTCCTGCGATGTGCCTACAATAGAGCTGCTGATATCGCATGGTGCAGTAATACAATAAGTGTCATCATGTGGTATGTTGGAGGAATGGATATTCTCCCACTGTGTATCTGGCGCAGTGTCAATTTCTTGTCATTTTTGTAAAGTACTGTACCTTTTTAGTACATTAAAGCAAAGCTTTAAAAGTTTTGCACTGTGCCCTGAATGAGGCCAGTAACCTCCATTTTTAAGTGTTTGTGTGCGGAAACGCTAATCTTATGAGTTACCGTGTATTTGCCTGTGCTACTGTAGGCCTGCTTGCGAGTGGGGCGCTGTGGGGTTTTCTATGAGCCCCTAATTAATTGGTGTATTAATTTAAATGTCATATATGGTGGCAGCATGTTGGAGTGCATGAAAGGCTGTGTCGGGGTGTGATGTAGGTTCAATATGAGGCCTGTGTGTAGGGGCGCGAGAGATTGAGTGTGTGAAATAGATCGACCCTTGCCAGTCACACCCGGTTCACGTCACAGAGCGGTTCCCGTACGTAACACTCACAATCTATGCAGAGTGCATTGGTTATTATGTAAGGACCCAGCAGTGCAGCTAAAAATTAGGGATGAGCCATGGCTGGTAGCCATAAAGAGAATTGCGGATCTGTAAAACAGCCCTATATAGAACTACCTATTCTTGTTCGCAATTGCTAACAATATAGGACATGCTCAATATCTTTGAAATCAATGGGTCCACACCCATTCATTGCGGACCCAGAAATACAGTTGCGTGAATGCACCCTTAGGCCTCATGCACACAAACGTATATTCTACATAGGGTCTGATTAAGCTTAGTGCCAGTGTAAAACTGACAATACAGTGCATTGCAATAGATAACTATTGCAATGCACTGTATAGCGATCCAGGTCCACTGGATCTTCAAGATCCAAATGGGTCTTGATGGAAAAAAAACCACCATATTTTTTGCTCGATAAAACGCACCCCAGATTTTAGAGTAGGAAAATAAGAAAAAAATATTTTTCACCAGACCTCATATCAGACCCCCATAAATTTCAGGACATCACATCAGACCCCCATCAGACCTCAGATCAGCCAACTCAGCCGCCATCAGACCTCAAAACAGCCAATCAGCTCACTTAGCCCCCATATTAGCCCAAATCTGCCCACTCTGCCGCCATCAGACCTCAGATCAGCCCACTGTGCCCCCATCAGACCTCAGATCAGCCCACTGTGCCCCCATCAGACCTCAGATCAGCCCATTGTGCCCCCATCAGACCTCAGATCAGCCCACTGTGCCCCCATCAGACTTCAGATCAGCCCACTGTGCCCCCATCAGACTTCAGATCAGCCCACTGTGCCCCCATCAGACTTCAGATCAGCCCACTGTGCCCCCATCAGACTTAGGATTAGCCCACTGTGCCCCCATCATACCTTATATCAGCTTACTGTGCCCCCATATCAGCCAACAGTGCCCCTATCAGACCTCAGATCAGGAAAAAATGCATAACAAATTTTGGGGTTCATTTCTCCTTTTACCCCTTGTGAAAATGAAAAATTTGGGAATAAAGCAACATTATATTGGTAATAAAAGTTAATTTTTAGAGTTGAGCGAACGTGCTCGTAACGAGAACTGTAGTACTCGGATTCCCTGCGCTTGCATGGGCGCAGCCATCCGGCTCCGCCCCCATTGACTCACCATGAGGACGGATCCGGATGCCTGCAGCCATGCGAGCGCAGGGGATCCGAGTACTACAGTGCTCATTACGAGCCCCTTCGCTCAACTCTATTAATTTTTCATTATGAGAGCCATGTGTTTCTAAATTCTATGAAACGCTTATTGGGTCAAAACATTCACTTCACCCCTAGATTTAATCCTTGAGGGGTGTAGTTTCAAAAATAGGCTTGCTTGGGGGGGGGGTTCTTTTTAGGGTTACCTCAGGGTCTGTTCAAAGGTGACAGTGTGGCACCTGAAAGCCATTCAGCAAAAGCTGCCCTATGTTAACAATATGGCGCTCCTTCCCTTCTGAGCGCTGCCGTGTGCCCATACAACAGGTTAAGACCACATATAAGGTGTTTCTGTATACTTCAGAATCGGGGTAATAAATATTGAGGCTGTTTTTGCTGTTAACCCTTGCTGTGTTACAGGAAAGAATGCATTAAAATGAAAAATCTGCACAAAAAATGACATTTTTAAATGTCTCATTCATTTTGCTTTAATTCTTGTGGAACACCTAAAAAGTTAACAAAGTTTGTAACATCAGTTTTGAATAACTTGAGGGGTGTAGTTTCTAAAATGGGCTAATTTATGGGTGGTTTCTACTATCTAAGCCCCACAAAGTGATTTCAGAACTGAACTGGTCCTTAACGTGGGTTTTAGAAATTTTCTTAAATTTAAAAAAAATTCTAAGTCTTCTAAATTTTTTAAAAATAAAATGACAATTACAAAATGATGCCATCATAAAGTAGACACATGGGGAATGTAAAGTAATAACTATTTTATGAAGAATCACTATCCGTCTTAAAAGCAGAGAAATGTAAGTTTTGAAAATGCAAATTTTTCCAGACATTAATGAGACATTAATATTTAATATTAATGTGGGTTATCAATACTAATTTGGATATTATCATATATGAATATAAATGCTTAATATTAAGTTTTTAATTTGATTTTCATTTATTGTGTTTCCTTTTGAGTAGGACTATGTTTAACTGTGAATGAAGAAAGACTGAGGGGAGCGGACAGGTAAGGTTGGTACACAGTGTAGTGACGTGTTATACTGTGTGTCCAAGCCTTGACGTACGGACAGGTAAAAGACCTTTCTTAACAGTGCTTCAGCCACAGCTCCCCTCAGATATCTTGACTTATGAGGCTGACCATCCTTACCTGTTTGATACAGATAAATATTGGAGGAAAAAGGATGCTATCCTCTGCCAAGGTAGTTATGATCAGGTGCTTAGACACCATTGTTGGGATATCAAGGGGTCATGTGAGATGAAGGTAAGCCCATTACCTTCTTCAAGCCTATTACCAATAATTATTAAAGTACATGGGTCAAGGGTATTTATGTTGGGACCAAGGGCTAAATGTCTTCTACATGATTTAGGCTCCAAAAACCAAGACGCTATCCGATCAACGCATGACCAGGTTATTACAGGGATTGTTCTTGCCCTGAAAAAAGACTGCTATGTCTTGGTGGAAGATCCTGTTCAGCCCCAAAGTAAAATTGCTCTTTAATCTGCTAATCCATCCTGTCATAGTCTCTCTCATCCTGGTCGTCCTGATGTACAGATCAAGATCAAAGATCAATAGACTGGCTGATCAGATACATCTGTTCCTCCGATGCTCAGATGCCAGCGCTCCACAGCAGCAGCAGGAAACTGCCAGATATTGCTCTGCTGTGGAAGAGGAGGAGCTCACAGCTGATTCCCGACTCCTCCTACACAGCCTTGCCGACAGAGGTCATGACATCACTTCAGCTCCGGGCCTGGAGGAGAGAAGGGGCACAGGGAGATGAGCTTTGGTAAACGAATGAAAGGACTGCCTGCTCCCCTGTGCTCCAGCTATGAGCACTTTCATCTGCATTCATGGAAGTGTTCATAGCAACCGGACCTGCGGCATAAATACTTATCAGTCCAGACACTCCTGTGAGACTACAAAAGATTCCCATCAGTTTTGGATCCAAATTGGAGCAACTTCTACTATACTTCAGTGATGATGAAGAAACCATAAAGAAACTCAAATACTCCAAGAACCAAGACACCATGTGATCAAAGCATGACCAGGCAAAGATCACAGGGATTGTCCTTGCCCCAGAAAAAGACTATGTTATGTCTTCGCAGAAGACCCTGTTCAGATACAGCCCCAAAGTAAAATCATTCTTTAATTTTCTAATCCATCCTGCCTCTCATCCCGGTCGTGATTATGTACCTTGGACTATTGCTGATGTACAGAAAGATCAAGAGACTAGCTGACCAGATACAACGTTGAGCAGGCATCATGAACTCAGTTGGCAGTGTGGGCTAAGGACATAAAACTAATACTGTCCTGTGACCCTTATCATTGTTTATAGAGACATTAATATTTTAGTTAATGCTTTGTACATTTTGGTTTTGGAAAAAAGTTATTTTTGTGTATAATATGTGGAAAATAGATAATTTTTATATGTGCATGTAAACACTCTAGGCCAGTGATGGTGAACCTGGGGGGCATTATACTGTGTGGGAGGCACTGGGGGTATTTATACTGTATGGGGGGCCAGTTTGGGTCATTATACTGTGTAAGGGACCCTCAAACAGTATAGTGGCCCCTCTCATACAGTAGAATTACACTCCCCAGTGGCCCCCTCACATACCCATCATTACTGGAGCGCAGGGGAGCCGCATATCTCCAAATTCTTGAAAAACACAGAGAGACAACATGTGCTGCAATTTTTTCATAGTAGGCCACACCCCTAAGTCCACGAAAAACATAATTATACACACCCAGTACCCTTAATGCCCCCATGTTGTAATTTTTGCCCCTTTGTGCCACACAGTAGTAAAATCCACATTGTGCCCCCTTCACAGTAGTAATGGCCAGATATTTGCCCCCTTCAGGGGGATATATCAAGAAAAAAAACTGTAAATACTCACATGGTTCCCTCAGATGCTCAGATGCCAGCGCTCCACAGCAGCAAAAGGAAACTGCCAGATATCGCGCTGCTGTGTAGGAGGAGGAGCTCACAGCTGATTCCCAACTCCCTCCTACACAGCAGCTCGATGTGTGATAGGCAGAGAGGAGTGACGGCTGAGGTCATGATGTCACTTCAGCTTCGGGGCTGGAGGAGAGAAGGACCACTGGCTCCCCTGCGCAGCTTTGACCATTTCCATCTGTATTCACGAAAGTGCTCATAGCAGCCAGACCTGCACGTGTGCCATAGGTTCGCCACCACTACTCTAGTCGTAACTTTAACTACTTAATTCCCATTTATACATGGGGTCTGTGACCTGCATGTATCTGTGGATGTGTAGAGAATATATGCCATTTTAGCATGGGTCTATATGCACATGGGAATTTGTGTGTTTAAATGGGATCATGTTTTCTAATTTCTAGTATTTTTTCTATGTATGTGTGAGTGGGGAAAGTATGTAGGGATCTTAGGGACAGGTAAGATACCCCACTGCTTAAAGAATGTAATTGGCACCTCAACCTCAGAGAAGGATGGATTGAATGTCAGGTACAGGGGACATGGGAGGCACTGCCCCTCCCCACAATTAGGCTACTTTCACACCAGCGTTTTTGCTGGATCCGGCAGGGTTCAGCAAAAACGCTTCCATTACTGATGATACAACCGTCTGCATCCATTATGAACAGATCCGGTTGTATTATCTTTAACATAGCCAAGACGGATCCGCCATGAACTCCATTTAAAGTCAATGGGGGACGGATCAGTTTTCTATTGTGTCTGAGTTAAACGGATCAGTCCCCATTGACTTGCATTGTGGGTCATGACTGATCCGTTTTGATCCGCATCCCAGGACGAAAGGAAAACCACAGCTTTTGGTGCACTCCGTTCTGCCCCCCGGTATTGAGACCCTATGATGGATCTCAATACTGGAAAATAGAAACGCTAGTGTGAAAGTAGCTTTATACATTAGTATACATTAGGTACTAAGACATAGCTTCTGATGCTGCAATACTATCCTGCCATGTTAAAGACTTATGGGTCATTTATTAAACTGGCTTAGTTGCCTATAGCAACCAATCAGATTCCACCTTTCATTTTTGACAGCTCCTTTGGAAAATGAAAGGTGGAATCAGTTTGATAAAGGACCCCATTAGTGATCTGTCCACCAAGACCCCAACCTCATCAACCCAGATCTTCAATCAAGGTGACAAGTAAAGCTTCTAGAGAAAAGTTTATGCCCATGGAATGAGTTGGCTGCATGCCAAACCAGAAGTCATGCTGAATGAGTTTGGCCACTTGGTTGATCCGGTAGCAACTAAGAGTAGTGCTGCCAGCACTAACACAAAGGACTGTTGTTAAAAGGACTGTGTTAGACCATCCTAGAGTCTGACCGCATAGACCGGGGATGCTCAACCTGCGGCCCTCCAGCTGTTGTAAAACTACAACTCCCACCATGCCCTGCTGTAGGCTGTTAGCAGTAGGCTGGGCATGCTGGGAGTTGTAGTTTTGCAACAGCTGGAGGGCCGCAGGCTGGGCATCCCTGGTGTAGACCAAGTTCAAGATAATTCTACATGGGTCAACATGACAAACTGGCATAGGTCTGTGTGGGTGAATATTAACCCAGCAGCTTTAAGATAAAGCAAGACTCATGCTATGGCAAGGAACTACACTCCAGATGCAAGAAGAAGAACAACTAGAAAAAGATCTAGTTAGAAGACAATACAATCTGTGGACAGAGAATTGTGTTATGGTGACTGGTAGGATGGAGTCGCTGCTGGGGCAAGGGATGTCTAAGTACCTAACTCCAAATTATACTTCATTCCATTTGAGTACATTACCAACAAAGAGTGAGGTTGAGAAGCTAAATACAAGTCCAACTAACACTTCCCCAATTATTATTGTTACAATTGTTATTGTCGAGTCCCCGACAACAGGGGAATTGTAAAGAAATGTGTTCAAAGACATTTACAGACTAATTGTTTTTTTTAATTGAATTCCTAACCTAGCAGGAGATATCAATGGCCAATTTTTCATCCCATCAGGGTGGTTTTTCTCAAATGTCCACCATACATCATTAAACTCCCGTGACATTCCTGTGCTTCCTCAGAGGGAGCGTTATTCTGGAATTTGTGTTGTGGGTCTTGATATGGATATAATAGTCACCGTCATAACGTGTTAAAGGGGTTTTCCGAGTTATAAATATTGATGACCTATCCTCAGGATTAGGGATGAGCGAACTTTTGAAAAGTTCGGTTCGGTTCGCTTCGGCGAACTTTAGTGAAGTTCGGATTCGTACGAACCGAACCTAAAACGAACCTTGCTATAACGGCTGAATAATTGCTGCTACAATAATGGGAGTCTGGTAGGGTATAGTTTCGTTTACTTGCAGTTGCTATTA
This sequence comes from Rhinella marina, assembly GCA_900303285.1. NCBI lineage: Eukaryota > Metazoa > Chordata > Amphibia > Anura > Bufonidae > Rhinella > Rhinella marina. The sequence continues at coordinate 55,224 of ONZH01008967.1, forward strand.
CAATGAAAAAAGTGGAAAAAATCAAAGTGACTTCAAGAACGGCGACGCAAAATATACGCATATTTGAGAATTTACACTAATGCGTACGCTAATGCGAACATTCCCGCACAAATAACGAACATACAGTGTAGCGTTGTTAAAGTTACGCTACTTAACTGAATATGTACGCATTAGCGTACTCATACACTGCGTCTGCGAACATTCCTACTCAAGTAACGAACATACAGTCTAGCGTTGTCATAGGTACGCTACTTAACTGAATATGTACGCATTAGCGTACATTCTCAATAAATATGCGTATATTTTGCGTCGCCGTTATTTTAACCAGATTCGTCACGAACTTTCTGAAATTTCGGTTTGATGACGAACCGAACTTTCGGGAAAGTTCGTAACGAATCTGGTTCGTTACGGTTCGGTTCGCTCATCCCTACTCAGGATAGGTCATCAATATCAGATCGGCGGGGGTGCCGGGTGTCGGACCCCCGCCGATCAGCTGTTTGAAGATGAGGTGCGCGCCGTACCAGCACTGCCTCCTCTTCACTGTTTACATGCTGGCCGACTCGGGGGTAGTGGTGAGTAGGTGTAATTACACCTCACCACCCCATTTATTTCAATGGGAAGAATCGCTTCCATAGACCGATCTGATATTGATGACCTATCCTGAGGATAGGTCATCAATATAAAACATGGAAAACCCCTTTAACTAGTTGTAGTAACTCACCAAGTGTGTGTGTAAACTCTGCTGCATTTGCATAGACTTGCTTAAGGCAGCATGCACACGACCGTTGCGAATCCTGAAAACACGGATACCAGCCTTGTGCATTCTGTATTTTGCATAACAGAACAGCTGGCCCCCAATACAACAGAATGCAAACTGAGTCACGGGCACGGGAATAAAATATCTTTGTGTGCATGAGCCCTAAGAGGTAGAGATGTAGCAGTCATAACGCGTTAACTAAATGTGATAACTCACCAAGTGTGTGTTAACTCTGCTACATCTGTAGCTATGTGACAGCTGGTGGGGTGTTTGTGTCAGGCTATTGTAATGGGGTACATAGAAAACCGATCTTTATCACCCGCAAGTCCAGTTCCATTGTGTAGATCCAAAGAACCAGTCTTACAGCTTGTTTTGGTAGTCTGGGAGCAGCCATAATTGTCTACAAACACATTTCAGCACTAAGTGACCGATCAGGATGTGCCACATTACAGTCAATGGCTAGAATATAGATAAAACGTAGGACCTGGGAAAAGAAATGAGGAGGAAATAAAAAGGAGAAGAAAGAACAGAAGTCCATCCACCATCTCCTCCTAGACAAAGCTTCACAGACCCCTAGACTACAGGCTGAGAATTATAGTATAGAGGGACAGTTTAGAGCAGGGATCTCAAACTCGTGGCCCTCCAGCTGTTGCAAAACTACAACTCCCAGCATGCCCCAATAGCTGTAGGCTCTCCTGGCATGATGGAAGTTGTAGTTCTACAACAGCTGTAGGGCCACGAGTTTGAGATCTCTGGTTTAGAGTGCCTGGTGGGAAGCAGAAGCTGTGTATGTGAGGAAGTACTGTATTGTGTGAGGGTGGTTAAAGTTTTATAATGGGAAAGAATATTGTGTAAAGGGTAGGTGTGTGTATCTATGTGTATATATGCATATATAAATGTATAGTGACTTTTGTATAATATATATGTATATAATTGCCTATATTGTTTTTCTATTGTTATACACCATGTTGTGTATCACTCCGAACACTGTACGTTGTTAGAAAACAGAATATCCGTTTATACCGGGGAAAGGCAGGGGACACTACCCTTAGTGACCTTGGAGTGACACGTGTGAATTATTAAAAGTAATTATTAATATTCACTATTGATATTAATTGTAGATGTACAATCATAGATTGTAAGCTCTTGCGAGCAGGGCCCTCACTCCTAGTGTTAAAGTTGTATATTAGCTAGTTACTTTTGTTTTGTACATGATCCCTATGAATTTGTAAAGCGTTGCAGAATATGGTGGCGCTATATAAATAAATATTATTATTAATTACACCCTTTTACTTTGGTGATATTTATATTCAATATTAATAATTAATATTTCATCTCCTTTTACAATTGTTTTTTGATTTTTTTTGTTTTTAAATAAAGAATGTTTAATGAGTCTGTGTTTCTTCTTTTAATTTTTGTTTTAAAAATGTCAAAATTCATCACATTTATCATTTAAGACAAGATTTGAGACAGGTCTAATATGGAAAAGGTGGTCTATAGTGAGTGAGATTTAGGGCTCTTTCACACGAGCGGATGCCGTGCGGGTAATGCGCTGCGTGAAAGAGTGCCAAGCCCCGTTCCGGACAGCAGAGACACGGAGCATTAACATGATTGATCATGCTCTGTGCCTCTCTGTGACCTTTTTACTACAAAATCACAGTGACAACTTTATCTTACTATGATTTTGTAGTAAAAAGATCACAGAGAGGCACAGAGCATTATCAATCATGTTACTGCGCTATGTCCCTGCTTTCCGGAATGGGGCTTGGCTCTCTTTCACGCAGCGGATTACCCGCATGGCATCCGCTCGTGTGAAAGAGCCCTTACCAAGAGTCTCACCTTATTGATAAATATGTTGCGAATACAGGGGGTCATTTATTAAGGCATTTTAGACATTGGTCATAATAACCCTGTGTTGTGGCAGTGGATCCACCGAGGCGCTGGCCTCTACATAACTTCAGCACATCCACAGCCAGTCTAAATCTACGCCAGCTTCCTTGATGTCTTAACTTTAGACAATTTTCTACGCCTAAAACAGGCCTGTACGCAACAAATCCCATTTTTAGACCTGGCGTGAGCGGGGGGAAAATTGCAGATTGCACTGCAAATCACCTTTGCGCCGCAATGTGCGCCAGAGGTACGCCAAAAATAGGTGAATTTCTGTTAGTAAATGACCCCAACAGACATGAGGCTTTTCCACTCTGTACCTTTATAAAGCATCCTAATTAGACCACAAGACTTCAACACAGACATGGCACATAATGGAGCTGATCCACAGCACATGGATAACCTTTTAGGGCTCGTTCACATCAGCGTTATGCTTTCCGTTTGTGTTTTCCGTTATAACATGGTTATAACGGAAAATAACGGAAACCATAAGACGGAAGTCAAAACGGAAGCCTTTAGAGGCTTCCGTTTTGATCCGTCATAATAGAAGCCTATGAGAATCATAACGGATCCGTCTGAGTTCCGTTATGCTGAACGGAAAACAAAGTCCTGTCGACAGGACTTTGTTTTCCGTTTTGCATAACGGGAACCAAATGGATCCGTTATGATTCTCATAGGCTTCTATTATGACGGATTAAAACGGAATGCCTCTAAAGGCTTCCGTTTTGACTTCCGTCTTATGGTTTCCGTTATTTTCCGTTATAACCATGTTATAACGGAAAACACAAACGGAAAGCATAACGCTGATGTGAACGAGCCCTTAGCTGAGTTTCTTTCTGTAAAAATGGGAAGTCAAGAAAATTGTGCCACAACATCAAATTCCATTACACTACAGCCATGCCAGCTCTTTTGTGAACTCAAGAGGGTTTTATGCGAGCAGAGAGTTGCTAGGGTAAGGGGTAGACCAGTCACATAATTTGCTGTAGGACCCATCACAATCCACAATTTTTTCTATTTAAATTTTAGTAAATTTTGCCTGAGGCAAAAACTGAAACAATGCCCCTACCCCCCCCCATCCCTCCCATGCCAGATTTTCAACCACACCCCAGCCCTACTGTTACCCCTAGAGGACCTTCGCCGCATATGTACGACGCTGGGATCCATGACTTAAGGACCAGCACCATACAGCTACGGCTAGCTGATCGGGGTGGGTGCAGGAGCTCCGCCCGCCCGATCAGCAAAACAGATCCGGCAGTTGCTGGCAGCCGGGAATCTGCTTCATATGCCAGCATCGATAAAAACACTGATGCCGCGTATTAACCCCTTGTATGCCACAGTCAAAGCTGACCGCAGCATGCAGGTGGCTTGTGGAGGGTAAGGGTTCCCTCCCCGTTCACATTGGGTCTCCACACTACTGTGACGGGGACCCAATGGCTGAGAAGGCTGTGAGATCCATCCCCTTAGGGCTCATGCACACGACCGTATGTATTTTGCTGTCCACAAAGAACGGATCCGCAAAAAATACAGATGATGTGTGCATTCTGTATTTTGCGGAACGGAACAGCTGGCCCCTGATAGAACAGTTCTATCCTTGTCCGTAATGCGGACAATAATAGGACATGTTGCATTTTTTTTGCAGAACGGACATACTGAAATGGAATGCACACGGAGTAACTTCTGTGGGGGTTTTTTTGCCGACCCATAGAAATGAAAAGTTCCACATACAGGTCGCAGAAAAAAAATGGAAAGGATACAGAAAGAAAATACGTTCATGTGCATGAGCCCCTAGGCTGGGACTCACAGGCAGGCTGTCAGCATAAAAGCTGACAGTCAATGTATTACAATACAGGATTTATTGTAGTGCATTACAGAAGGGATCAGACCCCCAGAAGTTGAAGTCCCAGAGTGGGACAAAAATAAAACATACAAAAAGTGTTTTTGATAATAAAAAAAAATTGTTTCAAGCAAAAAAAGGCTTTTCCCTTAATAAAACACCTAAAATTGTAAAAGAAAAATATAGAAAAACAGACAAATTGGGTATTGCTGCGTCCGTAATGACCGGCTCTATAAAAATATCACATCGTCCACCCGGTCTCCTGAACACTATAAAAAAAAAATAATAAAAACTGTGCTAAAACAACCATTTGTTTGTCACCTTACATCACAAATAGTGTAATACTAAGTGATCAAATAGTCATATGTACCCCAAAATAGTACCAATCAAACGGTCATCTCATCCCGCAAAAAATCAGCCCCTAGATAAGGTAATCAACCAAAGGAAAAAAGCCATAGCTGACAGAATATGGAGACACAAAAACATGATTTTTTTTTTCAAAAAGGCTTTTATTGTGTAAAACTGAAATTAATTAAAAAACAGACATATTAGGTATTGCCACGTCCGTAACAACCTGCTTTATAAAAATATTACATGATGTAGGTAAGGTGAATGGCATAAAATAAAACCTGTGACAAAACAAACATCTTTTTTGTCACCTTACCCCAAAACGTGTAATACTGAATGAAAAAAATATGTATCTAAAAAGGGTACCAATAAAAACTTCAACTCTTCATTCAAAAAAGTGACCCTACGCAAAACGATCAGCAGAAAAAAAAAATATATATGGCTTTTAGAAAATGGAGACATAAAACAATTTTTTTCTCAAAAATGCTTTATTATGTAAAACAGAAACAAGAAAAAACTCATATTTGGTATTTTTGCATCTGTATCAAACTGCTCTATAAAAATAGCACATAATCTAAACTGTCAGGTGAACATTGTAAAAAATAAAAACTGTGCAAGAACAGCGTTTTTTTTGTTACCTTACCTCACAAAAAGCATAATATTGAGCAATCAAAAAATCATACATACTCCAATATAGTATCAATAAAACTGCCACCTCATCCCATAGTTTCCAAAGTTTTCCAAAAACTTTTTTGGAGTTTCTACTCTAGGGTGCATCATGGGGCTTCAAATGTGACATGGCAACTTAAAATTATCCCAGTGAAATCTGCCCTCCAAAAACCATATGGCGCTCCTTTTCTACTGTGCCCTGCTGTGTGTCCATACAGCAGTTTACGATCACAAATAGGGTGTTTCTGTATTTTGTTTGGCTGTTAACCCTTGCTTTGTTACTGGAAAAAAAGGATTAAAATGCAAAATCTACCAATAAATTGAAATTCAGAAATTTAATCTACATTTTCCTTTGTGGAACACCTAAATGGTTAACAAAGTTTGTAAAATCAGTTTTGAATACCTTGAGGGGTGTAGTTTATAAATGGGGCCATTTATGGGTGGTTTCTATTATGTAAGCCCAACAGTGACTTCAGACCTGAACTGATCCTTAAAAAAGTGGGTTTTTGGAAATTCTTGAAAATATTAAAATTTGCTTCTAAAATTCTAAGCCTTCTAATGTCCTAAAAAATAAAATGGCAGTTAGAAAATGATGCCAACATAAAGTAGACATAAGGGAAATGTAAAGTAATAACTATGAGGCATTACTATCTGATTTTTTAAAAGCATAGAAGCAGGGAACACGGACACAGACAGAGCCATATTCTCTTCAATATATTTATTAATGATCTTGTAGAAGGCTTGCACAGTAAAATATCAATTTTTGCAGATGACACTAAACTGTGTAAAGTAATTAACACAGAAGGGGACAGTACACTGCTATAGATGGATCTGGATAGACTGGAGGCTTGGGAAGAGAAGTGGCAGATGAGGTTTAACACTGACAAATGTAAGGTTGTGCATATGGGAAGGAATAATGCAAGTCACCAGTACATACTAAATGGTAAAACACTGGGTAACTCCTGACATGGAAAAGGACCTAGGAATTTTAGTGAACAGCAAACTAAGCTGCAGAAACCAGTGTCAGACAGCTGCTGCCAAGGCCAATAAGATAATGGGTTGCATCAAAAGAGGCATAGATGCCCGTGATGAGAACATAGTCCTGCCACTTTACACATCACTAGTCAGACCACACATGGAGTACTGTGTACAGTTCTGGGCTCCTGTGAACAAGGCAGACATAGCAGAGCTGGAGAGGGTTCAGAGGAGGGCAACTAAAGTAATAACTGGAATGGGTGGACTACAGTACCCAGAAAGATTATCAAAATTAGGGTTATTCACTTTAGAAAAAAGACGACTGAGGGGAGATCTAATAACTATGTATAAATATATCAGAGGTCAGTACAGAGATCTCTCCCATCATCTATTTATCCCCAGGACTGTGACTGTGACGAGGGGACATCCTCTGCGTCTGGAGGAAAGAAGGTTTGTACATAAACATAGAAGAGGATTCTTTACAGTAAGAGCAGTGAGACTATGGAAGTCTCTGCCAGTGGAGGTGGTGATGGTAAGTTCACTAAAAGAGTTCAGGAGGGGCCTGGATGTATTTCTGGAGGGTAATAATATTACAGGTTATAGTTACTAGAGAGGGGTCATTGATCCATCGTTGATCGTTGATCCAGGGAGTTATTCTGATGCCTGATTGGAGTCGGAAAGGAATTTTTTCCCCCTAAAGTGTTCCCCCTAAATTGGCTTCTACCTCACAGGGTTTTTTTGCCTTCCTCTAGATCAACTTGTAGGATACCAGGCCAAACTGGATGGACAGATGTCTTTTTTTGGCCTTATAAACTATGTTACATCCAATGTAAGTGTTTTTATTTCACACTTTCAAACAAAAGGATCTGAATTCTTTTGTAATTGCATGTAACTAAATATTTTGCATAGCCACTGAGTTATTCAATAAAATGTATCTGTATAACGCCACCTGCTGTTTTTTTTTTTCCTCATTTCTTTGACCTGCTCACTGAGAAGGCCGCACATGCTCAGTTTCATCCTTGATCTGCCTCCTGAGCTTGATATAAATCTAGCAGAGTAAAAAATGTGAAGATCTCTCAATCCATGTGAGGTACAGGGCTGGTTGTAGCTTTGTTAGAAACAGATTGTCATGTACTGTATGATGTCTGATTTTCATTTTTTTACAAACAAAGCCCTGCTCGACTAAGCCAGTACCTAATACAGTACACAGACCCTGACTATACGTGGGACCAGCTACCTGGCCCACAGGTACAAATGGTAAGTATTGGGTGGCACATGCAATACCTTCTGCCGTTCAGCCGTCAGAGGTGCACCCCTGCACTTTCCCCTAGATGGCGCCACCTGAGGCAGCCACTTCATCTTGCCTCATTAGAGGTGTGCCCATGCTAACATGATGCCAATGAATGATAAAATATTTAGTCTGTCCAAAATTTATAGAAAATGTGGAAAAATTAGCAATTTGCCACATTGCAATTTCTTTGCTTTTGAGACAGATAGTGATATTTCACAAAATATAATTATTAATTAACAGTCACCAAATGTCTCCTTTTGGATTGTTTTACAGTTAAACGGATGCAAATGACAGTTTTGACAATTAACACGCGGATTGACTCTCTTATTACAGTAAGATGTATGCAAATGCAGAGTTTTGTACCCCAAAAATGTCCAGGTTCACTCATCCCTAATAGCAACCAATCAGATTCCACCTTTCATTTTAAAAAGAAGCTATAAAAAATAAAAGGTAGAATCCCATTGGTTACTATGGGCAACAAAGCCAGATCTACTTTACACCAGTTTGATAAATCTCCCTCAATATGTTTTTTATTTTTCTCTCCATAGAGCTGTGTGAGGGGTTATTTTTGTGGAATGAGTTGCCGTTATCATTGGCTCTATTTCAGGGTAAATATCACTTTTCTTTTTTTGTAATCTAGGCAAAGAAAATGCAGCATTTCTACCATTTTTTTTTTTGAGTTTTGTTTTTACCTTGTACATCATGCCGGAAAAATGATGTTATCTTTATTCTGCTGGTCATTAAGATTAAAGAGATACCAATTTAATATGTTTTTTTAAATGTTTTAATATCTTTACACCAGTGGCGTACATAGACAAGTAAGGGCCCCATAGCAAGGATCAGACCAGGCCCCCCTCACAGGACAGAAGGGTTCCTGCCTAAACCCCTTTCAATGACCCTTGGGCCATTTTTTCCACTGCCTCATTTGCTAAACGTTGTTCCTTTAGAGCAGGGGTAGGGAACCTCCGGCTCTCCAGCTGTTGTGAAACTACAATTCCCAGCATGCTTCATTCATTTCTATGAGAGTTCTTAGAAGAGCAGAGCGAGTATGCTTGCTGGGAGTTGTAGTTTCACAACAGCTGGAGAGCCGGAGGTTCCCTACCCCTGCTTTAGAGGGTAGAGCCCTGACCATGTTTTCATCTCCAGTAGAAGAAGAGATAATCCAAACTAAGACTGGGCCCCCTCTTGCCATGGTCATTTTCTGGAAGCCGTATATCTTTTTATTTTTCTTGCGATGGTCTTGTGTAAGGGCTTGATTTTTGAAGGATGAGGTGACACTTTCAATGGTACCATTTTGGGGGTATATATAACTTTTTGATCGCTTGCTATTATTTTTGGGAGGTGAAGTGACCAAAAAATTGCTGCTTGGGCATTTTTTAAATTTTTTATGGTGATTACCTGATGGAATAGATCATGTAATATTTTTATAGAGCAGATTAATTGACATGGCAATACAAAACATATACTTTTTCAGTTTTTTCAACAGCTTGATGAGGGGAAAAGAGCTTCTCTTTTTACTTTAATGAACTTTAATTTTTTTTTTTTTTTTGCTTTTTATTTTTGTCCCATTAGAAGACTTCAGCTTTTGATGGTCTGATCGCTTCTATGATCCTTTAAAATACATACTACCTACCAAACCTGCCTGTTACAGGGTTATGATAGATTTCCATAACTGGCAGACCAGGAGGCCTTTGTAAGGCCTTGAGGTGCCATAGTAACCATCGGCATCTTGCATTGTGGAAAGCCGATAGGGTAGGAGAGAGAGCCCCCTCCCTCTGTAAACCCATTAGATGCGGCAATAAGCATTGAATGCCACACTGAAGGGGTTAAATGGCTGGCATCAGAGTTATATCTGATGGCATCAGTTATGGCAGAAGCCTATCAGTAACAGCAAGGTCCCTGCCCTGACTCTTTGCAAGCCCGATCACTGCGCCGTACATGTACAGCGCAAGTCAGGAAAGGGTTAAACTCTAGGCAATGTACATTCCACCACATTAGCAAAAGCCTAAATAAGCTATCAATCTTCCAAATTTTTTTGACTATAGATCTAATGAATCTGAATTTTGCGTGGTGTAGAATAAATTTAAAAAATGAAGGCAAAATAAAAAATAAATGCAAAAAAAATGATTTATAAATGCCACCACATACCACACAACAGCTTTTAGCCCCCCACCTCCAGAGACCATCCCCTGTATCAAAACAACTTTTGTGAAAAGGGTACATATTCATAAAAAGTTTTTTAGCTGCACTTTGTGCTATTAAAAAAGTGAAAACAGATTATTTCCCCTCCTTTTGTTAACATTTTCCTATATACTAAAATACAAATAGCATAAAAATAAAGCCACGTATATTATTGAAAAGAGGCACAATTTTTTTTAATATAATCAAATGGAAAAAAAACACGTAAGTACTAAAAAAAATGCGCCTTTTCAAGAAGTGGGATAAATGCCCCAGTCATGAACTGGTTAAATAACATATTTTATGGAATTGTTATTTTTTTTCTATTTTTTTTTTTTAGGGTTTTGGGTTAAATTAGGGGTCTGGTCTAGAGTCTGAATTCATTTAGGTTTTTGGGTCTGAATTTGTTTTTGGCTCTGCTCTGAGACTGTATTTTTGTAGTCTGTGGTCTGGATTTATTTAAGAGCCCTCATAATCTTTTTGGGTTGTGCAAAACATTTACTCCATGTATGACTCTGGTGGTCTATATTTGTACCCACTGAAGCTCTGCTGTGTTTAGGTGCTTCTTTAAAATAGTCAATTGGGAGAATTTATGAATGGCTATTCGCCAAATTTTTGTGCAAGCAACATTTTGTGTGAAAATATGTGAGTTTTTGCAATTTTATGCTGCTCTTGCCACTTTCTCGCATGGATGTCTGTAGTGTAATCAAATTACTAAAGGGGTTGCCTCACTCCCAAACCGAAAATGAATTACTACCAGTTATACACTACTCGCAAAAAGTTAGGGATTTTTGGCTTTCAGGAGAAATTTATGGAAAACGTAAAAAGTTCACATTACAGCGATATTATATCATGAAAGTCGGGCATTTCAGTAGAAGCAGTAATGGTGATTTCCTCATCTCAAACAATTTATTGAAACAAAAGCCAACACCAGTGGTGGGTATACCGCCACAAAAATGTCAGTGTCTCCATAAGTTTTCGCGTGGCTTTGAGCATCAAGTACAGCTTGACAACGACGTCTCCTGCCGTTCACAAGTCGCCTTATTGTCTGCTGAGGCATGGCATCCCACTCTTCTTGAAGAGCGGCCCTCAGGTCATTGAGGTTCAGGGGTACAGATATACGAGTCTCTACGTGGCGACTCAGCTGATCCCATAGGTTTTCAATGGGATTCAGGTCTGGAGAAAGTGCAGGCCACTCCATGTGAGGTCCCCCAGTCTCCAGCAGATGTTCCCTAATGATGCGACCTTGATGAGCTGGAGCATTGTCCTCCATGAAGATGACATTAGGCCTGTGTTGTTCATGCAGAGGCACAATGACTAGATTCATGATGTTCTTCAAGTAGTATGGACTTGTCACTGTACCATTCACAAAGTGTAGGGCTGTTCTGTACTGACTAGACACAACTGCCCACACTGTAACTCCACCACCACCAAAGGCTCGTCTGGTGACACCAGTGGCTGATGCAAAGCGCTCTCCTTGACGTCTCCAACATCGTTGACGGCCATCATTGCTGCTCAGCATGAACCAACTTTCATCAGTGAACAGCACTGAGGCCCACTGGTGCCTAATCTAGTGTAGATGCTCCGTGGCCCATGCAAGATGATGACTCCTGTGCCTGATGGTGTAGTCAGATACCCTTGCAGGTCGTCTAGCATGCAGACCAAGCTGATGTAAATGGTTTTGAATGGTCTGATGTGACACTTGGGTGCCTCTCACCTCCCTTAAGTGTGCCTGGAGTTGTGTAGCATTCATCATCCAGTTCCTCATGGCATTCACAATGAAGTGGTCATCAGTGTGGGATGTGGCCACAGGACGTCCACTTCTCTGCCTTTCTGTGACTCTTCCAGTCTCTGTATCTCTGATACAACTTGCTGGTGCCTCTCTGTGACACTCTAAGCTCAGTGGCCATGTCTATCGGAGAACATCCTGCTTGAAGTCTCATGGCGAGGTACTGATCAATTGTTAGGTGTTGTCTTGGTCTCATAATTATTATTTATTTATTATACTCACTTATATAGCACTGACATATTCCACAGCGCTTTACAGACATTAGCATCACTCTGTCCCCCAATGGGGCTCATGATGTCAAAATGTGAGCAGCATGATGAGGAGGACTGTTTAAATAGCAATTCTAATTGAACCAGGAAATTTATTGGGTAATTCATGGATCAAACACCTGTTGTGATTTTTGCTGTTAAGCTCCTTGTTAGAGAACAGCAAGTGCAAAAAGTACTGAAACACTGAACAGTTGGACATGTGCATTCAAAAGTTTAGGGAAGGTCACATTAAGTTCACCTATAAAAGGTTAGAGTGCACTTTAGGTTCATCCTGAAATTTCACCCACAAGCAAAATATCCCTAACTTTTTGTGAGTAGTGTATGTGTAAAATAAAGAATAAAATATGCTTTTATAAGCAGCTCCATTCCAGTGCCAAGGGTTCCTTTTCTGCTGTTTCTGGTCTGCTGTGGGACACAACACTGCTGAGGCCACATGTCACACATTCAATCTGCCAGGGACTAAAAGCAACAGAAACTGGCACTGGAATTGAGCTGCTTTCTGGAGGTGGGTGGCTTTTTTTTAATTTTTACACACATAGCCAGTGATAATTAAGTTTGGTTTGGGGGTCGGACAAGCCCTTTAAGTATAATATGTTATAGTTACTATATTACTGGAGAATAGTCGTTGATCCAGGGAGTTATTCTGATTAATCGCCAGTGTCCATAAAAAAATACAGCAAAAACTTCCATGATAAATTTTCAACTAAAATGCCCACAAAACATCTACAAGAACCGTCTTTTATAAAGGACCATTAAAACCATTTAGCAAACACCCACATGTAAAAACTCTCTCTCTCTCTCTTCTGGTATCTTCCCCTCCACTATAAATAAAAAAAAAAAACATCTCTTGACCCGTCCTGCACAACTAACTACAGACCAGTCTCCAATTTTCCCTTCATCTCTAAGCTTCTGGAGTGTCTGGCCTCCTCTCGCCTCATCCACTATCTCTCTGCTCACTCTCTCCTTGATCCATTACAATCTGGTTTCTGCCCCCTACATTCGACAGAAACTGCCCTCACCAAAGTGACAAATGACCTCCTGACAGCAAAATGCAACGGTGACTACTCTCTGCTCGTTCTCCTTGACCTCTCTGCAGCTTTTGACACTGTAGACCACCATCTCCTCCTCACCATGCTCCAATCTATCTGCCTAAAGGACACTGCCCTCTCCTGGTTTTCTTCTTATTTCTCTGACTGCTCTTTCATTTAATGGATCCACTTTTTCTCCTCTCCTTCTCGCTGTTGGGGTTCCTCAGGATTCAGTCCTAGGCCCTCTCCTCTTCTCTCTGTACACAGCGCCAATTGGACAGACCATCAGCAGATTTGGTTTCCAGTTCCATCTCTATGTTGATGACACAACTGTATACTTCATCCCCCAACAGCATCCCTACTGTATTACAGAACAACAGTGACTGTCTGTCCGCCATCTCTAACATCATGTCCTCTCTTTATCTGAAACTGAATCTTTTAAAAACTGACCTGCCAAAACCAAAACCATCATCACTTCTAGACAGCATGCCCGCTGTCTTGGTGTGACATTTCACACTGATCTCTCCTTCACCCCTTATATTCAGTCTCTCACCCGCTCACCTTCACCTCAAAAACATCTCTAGAATCCACCCTTTTCTCACTATGGAAACAACAAAAACTCTCATTGTTACCCTGATCCATTCCAGCCTCGATTACTCTAACTACTCACTATTAATTGGCTTCCCCCTCAAAAGACTCTCCCCTGTCCAATCTATTCTCAATGCAGCAGCCAGGGTCACCTATCTGTCCAACCACTACTCTAATGACTCCACCTTGTGCTAGTCATTGCACTGGTTGCCTATACAGTATAGAATCCAATTTAAACTGCTTGTCCTCACCCACATAGCTCTCCATAGTGCTGCACCTCTCTACATTTCTTCCCTTATCTCTATCTACCATCCTACCCGTGTGCTATGCTCTGCAAATGACTTACGACTTACTTCCACCATCATCTGAACCTCTCTCTCCCGGCTACGACTTCTCCTGAGCTGCACCAGTTCTCTGGAATGCCCTACCCCAAGAAATCAGGTTAAATCTCAATGTAACCGTTTTTTAGGCACTCCCTCAAAACTCATCTTTTTAGGGTGGCCTATCACATCCCCTGATCCAACTCCTCTCCACATAGCCCATTTATCAGCATTTCCTGAACCTGATCCTCCACCAAACTCTCCACCGCACCCATGCACCCAAAAGCACCGCAGATATCAGTTGGTGACTGGCTCATGCAGCTTGATATCTACTCCCCTATTTTCCCAAGATGGCCGGACCATTGTACATACAAGCACTTTTACCTTTTACAATCTTTCCCCATATAGATTGTAAGTTCTTGCGAGCAGGGACCTCATTCCTCTTGTTCTAATTGACTGGTCTGTTGCTCTGTTATTTATGACTGTTTGTACATGAACCCCTGAACTGTAAAGCGCTGAGGAATATGTTGGCGCTCTATAAATAAAGATTATTGTTTTTATTATTATTAAACAAAAAAAAGTCAAAAACAAGACAGCAAAAAAAAAAAAAAAAGAAATCCCCTGAAAAAGTCCACCAAAAATGTGCATCAAAACCACTAAGGCTACTTTCACAATAGCGTTATTGTTTTCCAGTATTGAGTTCCGTCATAGGGGCTCAATACTGGAAGAAAAGGCTTCAGTTTTGTCCCCATTCATTGTCAAAGGGGACAAAACTGAATTGAACAGAACGGAGTGCTCCAAAAGGCATTCCGTTCCATTTAGTTGTGTTCCCAGACCGGAGAGCAAACCGCAACATGTTGTAGTTTGCTTTCCGTTCTGGGAATGCGGAGCAAGACGGATCTGTCATGACCCCCAGTGCAAGTCAATGGGGACGGATCCGTTTTCTCTGACACAATCTGGGACAATAGAAAACGGATCCGTCCCCCATTGACTTTCAGTGGAGTTCATGACGGATCCATCTTGGCAATATTATAGATAATACAACCGGATCCGTTCAGAACAGATGCAGACGGTTGTATTATCATTAACGGAAGTGTTTTTGCAGAACCCTGCCGGATCCAGCAAAAACGCTAGTGTGAAAGTAGCCTTAAATCAATTAAAAAAAAAAACAGCATTTTTCAAAACTGGCCACCATAAACGTGTACTAAAAACCCATTTGTTCAAATCTTGGCACATATGGATTTTTTCCCATCACAAATCAAGTTATTTAAAAATTCCTCTACACAATGCGTTTTTAAATGCAGAAGTTTTTAGGAGTGAAAATGTAACAAAAACTTCATGCCAAACATGTATGTTTAAAAAAAAAAAAAGCCATTAACTCAAATGCCACAAAAACGCTGCATACCAAAATGCTTCATATGTACTGCATTTTATATGACACTACAGAATTTAAAGGGATTGTCCAAGTTTTTTATAACTTAGCCCAATGCCAGTAAATTGTATAAAATAAAAATAGTCCTATTTCTAGCAGTTCTATTTCTCCTGTGCCTTTCTCAAGGCTGTATTTTCCGTCCTCCTCCTGGGCACTGCAGCCAATCACTGCTCTCCACTTGCTTGTGCCATATACCACTGAGACCAGTGATATGCTGCAGCAGTCATGAGTTGCATACCTGCACATCCCCGCCAGCGGAAAAAAAAAAGAGGTGGGTATAAGTTCATCGAACAACCCCTTCAATGTAACATTTGGCCTCAGTGTTTTTGACCAAAGAAACCCACCCAAAACGCAATGGAAAATGCCACAGAAACATGGAGTTTTTCAGCTACAAATGCTTAGAAAGACTTAAAAATGTTCAATAAAACATAGCCATAAAAATATTAAGCAAAACATGCATTAAAAACATTTTAAAAAGTTTATCAGACAAGATGTCCATCATAAAAGAATTAATAAAAAACCTGCACCAAAAACACCCATAAAATCGTGCATGAAAAAAGCATAAAAACATTCAGCAAAAACTTACATTAAAAAACATTTGTCAAAATGTTCAGAAAAATCAGGCTGTTAGCTTTGACTACGGCTTAGGTTCTTGCTGTGATTTTCATGGTTTTTCAGTTTTTTTTTTATTTTAACCATTCACTATAATTTATGGCCAGAGGTCATTTTAAAGCTTATATATAAAGCATTTTGGTTTGTGGTGGTTTTCACCTTGTGCTTGAAGTTAGTGGCATTTTTTCAAAAGACTACTTGCTAAGGGTATGATTTTTTTTTCTGGTGCTTCTGTCCATATTCTAATTAGGACATCAACACCAAGAAAAACTCACACACAAAATAAAAAATGGCAATGAAAAAGCCTGAAATACCTGGCATTTTCTACAAAAATACAAATATGCTGAATCAAACAACCATTGTGTGAAAGAGCCTAAGCCTAAATTCACGTTAACTGGGGAACGAACAGAACACTTACCTGGTGACCTCCTCTTCATCTGTTTAGCTGCTGATCCACCAATCCCCAGTATCCTCTTCTGCCATCCAAGATGGCCACCCCACTGCTTAGACTGCTTATAGCCTAGGACACTTCCTGCTGCCTTTGGATTGGCCAGCACTGCTCACATGGACAGTGCTGGCCAATCCAAATATAGGGCTGGAGAAGTAGGAAGTGTCTTGGACTACCAATGCACAGTGTCCATCAGTCTGAGAAGAGTTGCAGCCATCTTGGATTGGAAAAGCCCAGGATTTAGCAGATTTGAATAGGAGGTCACCATGTAAGTGTTCTGTTCATTCCCCAGTTAATGTGATTTTTTTTTTCTTAAACCGAGGGGTCACTTTAAATATATTGACCTCCCCACTCATCCTTCTATTCCTGGTGCTGATAATCTAGTGCCACCAATCACTCTCCCCCAGCACAGTGAACCAGAGGGCGGTGTAGGAGATCACGCAGACGTAATAGATGCATGTTTTCTCTCTTACATGACCTCTAGAAATGAGCGAAGTTATAGAAAATTAAATTTGGCTATTTCACCGAATTTCAGGGGTTAATCCATTTGATCGTGTAGAGGCCGTCTTGATTGAATACAGACGTGATGGCGTGATTTCGCTCAGTATCTTCAATCAAGATGGCCGTGATGGTATCTTTGCGCACCAATGGATGAGGTGAGCATGTATTTTTATTTTTTTTTCACTGACATTTCAGGGCGAATAGATTCATTACCACGAATTGCAAAATTCTACTTTGAGGTGAATCAAATTTTTCCTGAAATTCGGATCAAAGTCAATTTGTTTGACTTCAATTTGCGCCACACCACTGGCCCTGTGAATCAATGGAAATGAGGGAGTGGCATGAGGTGCAGGGAGGGGAAGGTCTGGTGAACCGAGGGACTAGGCCCAGCCTTCGATGCACCAAAGAGCTACCGTATTTTTCGCTTTATAAGACGCACCTGATGGGTTTAGACAAGGAAAAAAAGAAAAAATATTTGGAATTAAAAGGTGTGCTAAAATATGTGCAGTACATGGGTATATTCCTATGGATGAAGGGGGTTATGTTCACATTTAACACTCTGAATAGTGTTTATATTAAATATGACTATAACCTCCCTCATCCATAGAAATGCACCCATGTACTGCAGTACACAGATGTATTCCTATGGATGAGGGGGGTTATAGTCACATTTAATATAAACACTCAGGTCAATAATAGTACAGACCCTGGACAGTGTTTATATTAAATGTGACTATAACCCCCCTAATCCTTAAGAATACACCCATGTACTGCAGTACATGGGTGTATTCCTATGAATGCAAGGCTTAATAGTCTTATTTCATGCATATTTAGGATCCTGAGCTTCCCTTCATATCCTGGCTGTCACTTACCCAGAAACTTTAGGTGTAGACAGTCCAGGAGTCCCAAGGGAAAGCACTGCTGACTCGGGTATCAGAGGGTCAGTAACACTCCCTCCCTCCTTCCTCTTATCTTACGGCAGCAGCGAGTGGCTGGGCGGGACACTGACAGAGCTGATTGGTTGAAGCAGCAGCTCGCCGGCGCTCACCAACATCAGCTCAACATGCAGGGTGGCAGTGGAGAGGGAGAATCGCTCCTCCTCTGCCTTGGAGCGGGATCCCGGCTGCAGAGGACAAGACTGGCAGGCTGGTGGCATTCAGCTTCAATGGCTGCCGCCTGCCCCACACTTCTCCTAGAGGGCGCCTCCAGCAATGTGCTGCCAGCCTGTCTGCCGCTGAAGAGCAGAGCCGAGCCCCAGCAAAGTCAGCACTAGTGGTGAGCGGTGCTGCTATCTTTTTCAACAGTGGGCTGGGCCCCGCCTCCTGATATGTGCGGTGCGGTGCCTGCGCTCACTTCTCACACCCCGCGCCGCACGCATGCTGGGTCCTCACTCCGCCCGCCCGTACTGCAGCCATGTTTCTGGGCAGGTTCGCTTTATAAGACGCACTGACTTTTTCCCCCCACTTAAGGGGGAAAAAAAGTGCGTCTTATAAAGCGAAAAATACGGTAATTATGTATAAGAATAAAAATGGAGATATCTTGTTAATAGCCCAACAGAAATACATAAATTAGGCATCATTTTACTCAGCAGGGTCTACCCTAGCAGACAGTATGTCTAGTTTAATAGGGTTGATCCTTCTGACATATGCTCTTCAAAGGGTAAATAAACTTCTCTTGGAAAAATTAAAAGGCAGTTCTGCTCAGAGCGCTCGGCCTCTTCTTCTCTTAGCAGGCTATGCTCAATTTTTTGGGAAATACAGATTATGGATCCCATTAGAGATGAGCGAATCTATTCGCCAATTCACAGATTCGATACGAATCTTTGTTTTTTTTCTACACCGAAGCAAATCCGAATCTTTTCAGATTCGCTTCGGAAGATTCTTCTTAAATCTTTATACGCTAACGCTACGTATGCATCATATAATTTGTACGCTAATGCTACGCATCTAATAATTTGTACGCTAGTGCGTAGGTATTCACTTAAGTAGCGTACTTTTACTGTATGTTCGTTATTTTTGTGGGCCTAGACAATAATAAACTAAAGCTTTATACGCACTTTGTACACTCATGCGTACGTATTTGCGGGAATGTTCACAGAACACAATTTTTTTTTTACGCAACTTGAAACGAATGGAATCTTATCCTAGGCGAATCTTTTAAAAAATTCGGCGAAGATTCACTCATTTCTAGATCCCATATTTTCAATGGCTTTTTACTCCACATGCACCAAAAGCCGGGCAGAGCCAATAAAAGTCGAAGTTGTCAAAGTTTTTGATTCTTAGGCTGGCTGACTTCCCGTGGCACAGGGGAAGACCATTAACTAATTTGAATCCCACAGGCAAGCAAGTTGTAGTCCCCTAGTTTGGGACTTGTCCTAATTTGCAGAGACAACATACTGGGATTTTAACATTTTTGCAGACCCGCAATAATACGTTCATGTGAATGGGCCCTTATATGTGTCTTTGTACAGGTTCTTAATCTAACGTGATATGGAGAAGCTCAATACCATTAAGACTGTGGATATGTTGAGGTCAGTGCAAACAGTAATTTTATGCAAATACCAGTACGTAGCATAACAGTTACAGCAACCAGGTCCCCTATCACCAAGTTATCGTTCTCCTGCTAAAAGTGCCATTTTCACCTATTACGTAAAAATGATTTTAGAGGGTCACTGTAGTTTCACACTACTGAACATAAATCAATAGTACAGTCATGGCCAAAAGTTTTGAGAATGATACAAATATTAATTTTTACAAAGTCTACTGCTTCAGTTTTTATAATGGCAATTTGCATCTACTCCAGAATGTTATAAAGAGTGATCAGCTTAACAGCAATTACTTGCAAAGTCAATATTTGCCTAGAAAATGAACTTTATCCCCCAAAACACATTTCAACATCATTGCAGCCCTGCCTTAAAAGGACCAGCTAACATCGTTTCAGTGATTGCTCCATTAACACAGGTGTGGGTGTTGATGAGGACAGGGCTGGAGATCAATCTGTCATGATTAAGTAAGAATGACACCACTGGACACTTTAAAAGGAGGCTGGTGCTAGGCATCATTGTTTCTCTTCTGTTAACCATGGTTATCTCTAAAGAAACACGTGCAGTCATCATTGCACTGCACAAAAATGGCCTAACAGGGAAGAGTATCGCAGCTAGAAAGATTGCACCTCAGTCAACAATCTATTGCATCATCAAGAACTTCAAGGAGAGAGGTTCCATTGTTGCCAAAAAGGCTCCAGGGCGCCCAAGAAAGACCAGCAAGCGCCAGGACCGTCTCTTAAAAGTGTTTCAGCTGCGGGATCGGGCTACCAGCAGTGCAGAGCTTGCTCAGGAATGGCAGCAGGCAGGTGTGAGTGCATCTGCACGCACTGTGAGGCGGAAACTCTTGGAGCAAGGCCTGGTCTTAAGGAGGGCAGCAAAGAAGCCACTTCTCTCCAGAAAAAACATCAGGGACAGACTGATATTCTGCAAAAGGTACAGGGAGTGGACTGCTGAGGACTGGGGGAAAGTCATTTTCTCTGATGAATCCCCTTTTCGATTGTTTGGGACATCTGGAAAACAGCTTATTCGGAGAAGACGAGGTGAGCGCTACCACCAGTCTTGTCTCATGACAACTGTAAAGCATCCTGAAACCATTCATGTGTGGGGTTGCTTCTCAGCCAAGGGAATCGGCTCTCTCACAGTCTTGCCTAAAAACACAGCCATGAATAAAGAATGGTGTCAGAATGTCCTCCGAGAGCAACTTCTCCCAACCCTCCAAGTGTAGTTTGGCGATCAACAATGCCTTTTCCAGCATGATGGAGCACCTTGCCATAAAGCAAAGGTGATAACTAAATGGCTTAGGGAACAAAACATAGAGATTTTGGGTCCATGGCCTGGAAACTCCCCAGATTTTACTCCCATTGAGAACTTGTGGTCAATCATCAAGAGACGGGTGGACAAACAAAAACCTACAAATTCTGACAAAATGCAAGCATTGATTGTGCAAGAATGGACTGCTATCAGTCAGGATTTGATCCAGAAGTTGATTGAGAGCATGCCAGGGAGAATTGCAGAGGTCCTGAAGAAGAAGGGTCAACACTGCAAATATTGACTTGCTGCATTAAAGGGGTTGGCCACTTTGTTAGCACTTATTAAAACTGTAAAGAAAGCAGGCAGACAATAAACTTCCTCATATATCTTCTGCAGCAGATCTGCCTGGTTCCTTTGCTATTGGAAGCCACGCCCCCTCTGTGCTTCTCTCATAGCTCCCTGCCTCATCCATGCCTGCACGTGCTCTAGTCCATGGAAGGAGTGTGCTGCTCCTGGGTCCTAAAGGCACCCTGCTTGTGTCAGAGAAGTTTCCTTCTGCTGTGACTGCAGTCCTGACTATACAGGGCTGAAGGGGCTTACCAGAGAAACTTGTTAGAAGCTAAAATAAAGAAACGTTGCAAGAGGAAGAGAGACTGAGGAGAATCTGTGATGTAACTCACTGACTGCAGTGATGTAGCAGAGCCAGAAAGGTGCTGTGGACAACACAGTGTGAGCAATCCTAGTGTCTGTCCTGTCTATGACCACTCTGCAATGTGATCTTATCACAGACATGTTTATTCCAGCCAGACCAACAGGTCAGGAGCTTTAACCCCTTCTGAGCTGTCAGTATGGCTGAGGTCAGTGATAGCAGCAGTCACTGATGTCATCTGTAAATATGTGCCCTCTCCTTCCTGCACACTGTATATAGTGATATATGATGCCCCCAATACAGTGATATGTGATCACCACTTTATACTGTATATAGTGATGTGTGACCCCCTGTATACAGTAATAGTTGACACCACCACCATACACTGTATATACTGATGTGTGACCCCCCACCACTGCATACAGAAATCTGTGAAACCCCTGTACAGTGACCCCTTTATACTGTATATACAGATGTGTGACCCCCTGTACATTATATATAATGATGTGTGAACTCATGTACATTATATATAGTGATATGTGACCCCCTGTACATGATATATAGTGATATGTGACCCCCTGTACGTTATATATAGTGCTGTGTGACACCCTATACATTATAGTGATGTGTGACCCCCAGTACATTATATATAGTGCTGTGTGACACCCTATACATTATAGTGATGTGTGACCCCCTGTACGTTATATATAGTGATGTGTGACCCCCTGTACGTTATATATAGTGATGTGTGACCCCCTGTACGTTATATATAGTGATGTGTGACCCCCTGTACGTTATATATAGTGATGTGTGACCCCCTGTACGTTATATATAGTGATGTGTGACCCCCTGTACGTTATATATAGTGATGTGTGACCCCCCTGTACGTTATATATAGTGATGTGTGACCCCCTGTACATTATATATAGTGATGTGTGACCCCCTGTACTTTATATATATAGTTACTTCTAACCCCCTGTACTATATATATATATATATATATATATTAGTGACTTGTGACCTCCCTGTACGTTATATATAGCTATTTGATTACACTAATTTTCCCTTTTTTCCCATATGAAGGGTAGTCATATATTCATAGATGATTGATGGGCTGTCAGCTGGGAGCAGGTCGTATGATGATAGACAGGAGGCTCCTTTGTATGTCAGCAGATCGATTTGTGCAGTCCGTGCACCTAAACAGAAATCTATGACAGCTCAGAGCTGCCATAGATTTCTGGCTTCATTTGAGTCAGAAAACTGGTGAAAATGAACATAAATTTGTTGTCTCTGCCATTGTCACGCCCTTAAAAAAAAAAAAAAAAAGCGCAGTTAAAAATTTGCAAAAACATAGAGGGAGATTTATTAAAACTGCTGTAAAGGAAAACTGGCTTAGTTGCCCATAGCAACCAATCAGATTCCACCTCATTTCCCAAAGGTGCTTTGAAAAATGAAAGGTGGAATCTGATTGGTTGCTATGGGCAACCAAGCCAGTTTTCCTTTACACCAGTTTTGATAAATCTGTCCCATAGTTTGCAACTTTTTAACACCACTTTTTAGGAACAAGGGAAATGACAACTCCCCCCCTCATTCTGTTTTTGGGTTTACATCCAGTGGCACAACTAGAAATGACTGGGCCCCACAGCAAATTTATGAAAAGGGTAACACCCCCCCCCCCTTCTTTACTGGTGGGACTGGGGCGTTCTTTATATTGCTATGTCTGTACAACAGTTATTCACTGATAACTGGGTTATTGATGTTATCTAAGGGGCTTCTGTCTCTATGGGAACACAGGTGGGCAGGGAGGTCATGTGACTTCTCCTCTAGACATGCTTGCTGCAGTGCATGCTGGGATTGTTACTTTCACTTTGCAGCTGCTCCTCCCACACAGCCTGTCTGAGGGAGCTCCTCCAGGGAAGTGTGTCATGGTGAACAGGTTAGATAAATGACGTACAGCCAGTACACGTCACCTGAGAAATACTTCATAGTGTTGGCTATTGTCTGGGGGAATTTTAGATTTTTGATACTTAGGGTGGCCAACCCCTTTAACTCATTCTAACTGTCAATATAAGCTTTTGTTACTCATAATATGATTGCAATTATATTTCTGTATGTGATAAAAACATCTGACAAACACACATAAAAACCAGAGGGCAGCAGATCATGTGAAAATAGAATATTTGTGTCATTCTCAAAACTTTTGGCCATGACTGTACATCTCTATTACATACATTTGATTATGAGGCCTAATAAAAGCCACTTTCCTAAATGAAAAGTCACGGGTTTGGTACACAATCACACAAATTATGGAAAGGTTATAGCAAAATTGCAAGTGTGTTTTCTGTAATTTAAAGGGGGGGGGCAAAATGAAGTGTCGTTTCTCTTCTACAAACACACTACACACTGCTATTGACAATTTACATCTGGAATAATTCAGTATTGGTGCTGGTAATAGTTCTGTCTACTGTGTAATTTGTGTTTCACGATGCTAGGTTTAAAAAAAAAAAGAGATTTCTGTGGTATAAAACACACATTGCAAACTTGCAATGCAATTATTCCCCCCTACAACCAATAAAACGATGCAAGAAAGGCCACTGTGTCATCCCACCTTTTTATGAGTGCTTTCTATCCAGTGGCTTTCCTGTGCTTAACCTGCTACTCTATATATCCCATCTTGGAAAAATACGGACTGCAAGGGGGCCCCAGTGGCATGACCCTCACGCTGACCCCTAGGCTTCCTGACCAAGGTATATGATTCCTCTGAGATGTAAGAACACTGTCACAGGCTTTATGTAATGCCACTGTTATCCGTTCCTGCCATGAATACAATACATAAAGAGCGTTTTACACACAGTAGTGCACATTATAAGTGGTTACCTCACTGGTATCTCCCAGTGACTTAGGCATCACATATATTAAACATAGTATACCATACATGGGTGCTGTTTTATGGCACACTTATGTGTGGGGAATTATAATAGCATACACATGACATAAATATAATGTTGGCTTGTCCCCAGCAATATTCACATAACTGTTCAACAGCCAGGATTAGTTTTTGGTTGAATTGGCACCCAGTAGAGCTCTGTGGGAGCATGTTTCAGTTTTACTTATTTTTTTTTCTATTAACTTCGGTTCAGTGTTCACATCTTTTCCGTTTCCTTTCTGGCACAACGCTGCTGCTGCTGAACATTTTTTAATCTTTAGCAGTTTAACTCTTTTTGCCTTTATTATAACTTCTTGATTGTCTGTTTCATATCACAGTAATGTAGCGTTGTCTGTATTCACTATGTACTTTATGTTGATGATTTTATTGGGGGGGATGTTTCCATTAAGTGCTGTGTGTCAAGCTGTGATTGGCTGTGTAAGTCTTGACGTAATTTGCGTGAGGATTATAAATAAGGGAGGGAATGTTCCAGATGCTCATTGCCGAAGTCGGGTGCTTACTAGAAGTAGTGGATTATTTTCTGCAGGGAATAAAACAAAAAATGAGTTTTGCAGCCAAGACAATGGATTATTTCCTGCAGTTGGTTACTGGGTCCAACCAGGATGTGTCTTCCCTAGGAGGAGATGATAATGCAGCGGGAGACGCTGAAGAACTAAACTCTGTTGAACAGAGTACTGAAGGCGTAAGTCTCATCATGCCATCGCCCGAAGCAGGAATGATCACAGAGAAGGTAAAATGTAGACAGCTTTTTATGCAATCAGTTGATATGATGAATTCTTTCCTGCGACGGGCTTGTGACAAAGCCAAAAATATTGCACAGAGCATAAATATAATAATCGAGATTATACGACGTTTTAGAGAAATTTATATTCTCCAACAGAAACTCCGTCGCTGAGTCAAACGAATCATTGGCCTGGTACGTAACCCTCTTGCTTTATAACGCTGATTTGGCTCTGGGTCAGAACACCGCACCATGCTGGGAAAAAAAACAATGAGATTGCATGGTATGCTGGTGTAGTGTTATGCTTTGTCTTGTCACGACGCAGTTCGCTGTTCGAACGTTGTGCACAGTCCTATCACTAAGCAATATCCCGAACGATCTGCTTTTAAAACGTCATGCGACGTCCTATCGCGACGCACACAGCTATTGAAACGTCATGCGACGTCCTATCACAACGCACTGAGCTATTGAAACGTCATGCGACGTCCTATCACGACGCACTGAGCTATTGAAACGTCATGCGACGTCCTATCACGACGCACTCAGCTATTGAAACGTCATGCGACGTCCTATCACAACGCACTGAGCTATTGAAACGTCATGCGACATCCTATCACGACGCACTCAGCTATTGAAACGTCATGCGACGTCCTATCACGACGCACTGAGCTATTGAAACGTCATGCGACGTCCTATCACAACGCACTGAGCTATTGAAACGTCATGCGACATCCTATCACGACGCACTCAGCTATTGAAACGTCATGCGACATCCTATCACGACGCACTGAGCTATTGAAACGTCATGCGACATCCTATCACGACGCACTGAACTATTGAAACGTCATGCGACATCCTATCATGATGCACTCAGCTATTGAAACGTCATGCGACATCCTATCACGACGCACTGACCTATTGAAACGTCATGCGACGTCCTATCATGATGCACTCAGCTATTGAAACGTTATGCGGCGTCCCGATGCAATCTGGTGTAACGCCATGTACCAGTGTCATGTCATTGATTTGTTTGTGTGTGCTTAAAATAAATATTAAATTACAAATGCTTGTAGTGGTGGTGAATTCTTCTAAATCTAACATGTCATATGAAGAGCAATGCCAGAAAGATAATGGTGCTGTCAGTGGACTTTATAGCTATAGGGGCACATAGAATACACCATATTATCCAGCAAAAATACATGTAGACCAGTGACGTAGCCGTCAGATCAGATGCAGTTGCGACTAGGACCTTCGGAGCCCCCACCATCACTCATCCACTTCCACTCAGCAGCCTCACACCTCATGGCCATGTGTCTACCCCAACTCCTCTTCCCCGCCTCCTGTTCTTACAGTACGTCCTCTGAGGCACTGGAGAGCGGGAGACGAGACGCACAGCATGCTGTATGTCTTCGGAAATAAAGGCGGGTGATTGAAGACCCCACAATTTATACAGTCTGCAGAGGTTATTATATAAGGACTCAGCAATACGGCTAAAAATAGGGACAGTATTTCAGTTTACACTTTTTCTAGTTAGTTCATGTTACTGTAGTCAGTGTAGGGACTCGCAAGACAATGAGGACCCTTGAAGCGGGTTGCGAGCTTAAGGTATTTTTGCCAAAAAACTATCTTTTCCTTCAATGAGGATAATTGGTAATTTTTTTAAATATCTTATATCTTAAATATAAAATATATATAAAAATATAAAAATATAAAATATATATAAAAATATAAAAATATATATAAAAATATCTTAAATATTTTTAGACTCCAAAATTAGTGAGATAAAAATGATGTGGATTGTTTATTGACATTTTGGCAAAAATATCAACCGATACCTCATTATTGGTTAGTTTTGTTTTTAATAATGAATTTTGAATGTGTCTCTGTTTCTTCTTTTCATTTTTGTTTTAAAAATGTCAAAATTTACACCCCGTGTTTTTAGTCCGGGAAACCTGCTCCGTTTGAAGGCTGTTTGTGGAATGAACTCTGCTCCTCTGTTGTGAAGTTTTGAAAAATTAGTTTCTGCAGCTTCGTCTAAGTTCGCCAAGAAATTTGTTTTGTTACCAATTAATTTGTCATGAATCGCTATAAATCAGGTATACTCGGGCCACTCTGCCTTAGGGTACAGCCACACAGAGCGTCCGTGTTCCATGGTGGGTTGCGACCATACCTATTTCTGTATTTGTGGTCTCTTGAGTTAAAATATCAAACTGGTGTAAAGTAGAACTGGCTTAGTTGCCCACAGCAACCAATCAGATTCCACCTTTCATTTTTCATAGCTCCTTTGGAAAATGAAAGGAGGAATCTGATTGGTTGCTATGGGCAATAAGCCATTTCTACTTTACACTAGTTTGATAGCTCTCTCCCCTACTGTCTGATTAACCGGTTGTGTACGCTTGCGGTTTTGCCCTTTAAACACTGCCACGTTCAGAATAATCTTACATACTTCAGCCTAGGCTAGAATTTGGATCAACAAAACATGGGACAAGGGAGATTCCCCTAACAAAGTCAACATTATATTGAGTCTATCTGTTTTCAGAGGTGCAAACAGCAAATACCCTTGATTTTGTGTTATAGGAAAATATGGTCCCTAGCCAGAACTTCAGCCCTAGACCACTCAAATATGATATAGCATCAGTGACATTCACCCATTGAGTGGCCAGAAGCCATTTGCCCTTGTTAGCATATCAAAGGCAGGAAGGGCACATGGCTCTTGGCCAACAGATTGGGAAGAGATTTGGGTGGTTATGGGGTGGAGTCGATGGTGGGGGCTGGGACACAGGAAGATATATGCTTTGGAAAACTTGGGATCGCTCTCTTCCTTCCTGCCACCACCTGGAACAACAGCACTTCTGGAGCAAGCTTAAAGGGAACCTGTCATCTCCGAAACACCCCCTGATCTAGAGTAAGCGTTGTATAGTGTAAGTGATGCTGAATCCGAATATGTAAGTTTTATCTTCATACTCACTTCCATTCCGACGCTGTGCTCCCACAAACCTGCAGTAAAATGCACTCAGTGGACTCCAGTGCTCACTCACATAATGGAGAGGACTCAAGGACAAGTCCTCTCAATGCATTTTTTTATTGCAAAAATAAAATGTTTTGTATCGCCGTGTCCGCATCGACCCGCACTACACAAATATCATGTAAATTATCCTCTACGGTGAGAACCTTAAAAAAAAATGGCAGAATAACAAACCATTAAAATGTGTTTCACCCCTAATGCCCCTTTCACACGAGCGGGAGACTCGCATGTCTCCCGCAACGCATCTACAGGGCTGGACTCTGCACGGACAGGGATCGCATAGCATTATATGCGTTCCTAGTCAGTGCTGAGTCCAGCCCTGTAGATGCGTTGCGGGAGACATGCAAGTCTCCTGCTCGTGTGAAAGGGGCATAAATGATATCTATAAAAACTCACAGTCATCTCACAAAAATTGAGCCCTCACACAGCCCCAAATAAAGACAACTAAAAAGTTATGGATCACGGCACGTGGCGTTTCTAAAAGATTTACTTCTTAAAAAAAAAAAAAAAAAAAAAGGATTTTATTGCACAAAAGTAGTAAAGCATAAAAAACTACATGTATTTGATATCACTGTAATCGTACTGACCCAAAGAATGAAGTTATCATGTTACTGATGACAAAAAATGAACTCCACAAAATTTGTAAAATAAAAACTCAGTGGCAGTATTGCTGTTTTTTTTCCCATCTCCCTCCCAGAAACAGGTAATAAAAGTTAATCAGTAAGTTATGTGTACCCCAAAATGGCACCATTAAAAACTACAACTTGTCCCACAAAAATCAAGCCCCCATATGACTCCATAGACGGAAAAATAGAAAAAAAAGTTATAGGCCTTAGAAGGCACTGATGAAAAAAAATGGAAAAAAATGCTTGGTCACTAAGGGGTTAATGGATTTATTCCATTGTTTAGGTGTTTTCAGAGTTTCGTTTCTCACACAGAGCTTTTTTTTTTTTTTTTTTTTTTTTTAAACCTTCCTCTTGTAATATCTCCCCTTTTCTTTGACGCCATGACTGCCGGTTCTCAATAATAGAAGATCTGGCTCCCAAAACATTTAAACCACGCCAAAAACACAAAACGACCCCCCGTTGTCTAATGTTGTAAGCAGAATCGCAGCACAAAATCCACAGAAAAAATGCACATAAGTCTGCACTATTTATAGTGCTTTTTGTGTGTTTTAAGCAAATTTTGGTGCAGACTTTTTGTACATTAACAACCCCATTGAAGTCTATGAGAAAATCCACTCCACATAATGTGCAGAATTACACACACTATTGACATGCTGCAGATTTTAGAATACACACCGCAGGTCAATTTCTGCACCAAAGAAAATAAGCAAAGTGTTTATTTTTATCAGTTGACCTGGTTACTGACTCTGTCACCATCCATTGCCCAACAACACCAAGGGCACCCCAATCACCACCAGGCAGCAGCCCTAAGGCCAGGGTGTTACCCAAGGGAGTCACTGCATGGCCCCAGGGAGAGCCAGAGGGGGTAAAAAGCTGCCACTGTGTATACTACTACCACCCTCAGAACCAAGATTACCATTTCCATCCTCCGTTCCACTCTCCCGGACTGTCTGCACCATCTTTAGGTATCCGTTTTTTTCTTTCGAGACAGGAACGGTTACACTGTTTAGATGTTTTCGGAGTTTCGTTCTGGCACAGGCATTTTTCTTTTTTATTCTCTGGCAAGTCAACACTTTTTTTTTTTTTTTTTTAAAGAAATGTTCCTCTTGCAACCTCTCCCCTTTATTTGGCACAACTGCCTGTTTTTTAGTAGTAGAGGTTCTGGTTCACAAAGGCGGGTGCATTTAAACCGCATCAAAAACACTTACAAAAATGACCCCAGTTATCCAATATTGTAAGCAGATCCATAGAACTTTTTGGGTACCTGCACATGGTGCAGATTTTTATCCCGAAACTAAAGTTCTCAATGATCTGCTGGCTGCCAAAGCTAAATGTCATTACTCTGTTCTGCTCCTTCTTCTGTCGCAAACTCAGTTATCCCTCGACATCAGAGACATTATCTACTTCTGGATCTCCTAGTACCCAACGATAGAACTATCAATGTCTCCAATTCATCCACCACCTCCTCATGTTGCCCTCTCTCTGTTGGTGTCCCTCAAAGTTCTGTACTAGGTCTCCTTACTTGTCTCCATTTGACCTGGGGCAGCTCATAGAGTCCCATGGCTTCCAATATCAGCCAGCCAGGGGAAGGTTAAGGTCACCACATTTTCTCCAGTCTCACAGGTCTGCTGTCTTGGGATAACATTTGAATCTGCCCTGTGCTTCAAGATGCAGACCCTTATCACTCTTTCAACTCAAGAATATTTCTTGTATCCGCCTCTTCCTCACCCCAGAGTCAACTAAAATTCTGGTGCATGCCCTCGTTATCTCCCGCCTGGACTACTGCAACATCCTCCTCTTTGACTTCCCATCTAGTATGTAATAGGTGGCGGGAGTGGGGAAACATACTTACCCTCCTGCGCTGCAGCTCTGCTCCAGGTCCGGCGCTCCTATGTCTTTTCCTGGCGGCGCTGCACTGTCCTGACCGCGTACAACGTCAAGCGACAGGCGACAGTGCAGCGCCGGCAGAGAAGACAGACGAGTGTCGGACCCGGAGGAGAGCCGCGGCGCAGGAGAGGTGAGAGATTTTTATTTTATTCTGATGAGGCTGATCTGAGGCCTGATGGGGGCAGAGTGGGCTGATCTCAGGTCTGATGGGGGCACAGTGGGCTGATCTGAGGTCTGATGGGGGCACAGTGGGCTGATCTGAGGTCTGACGGGGGGCACAGTGGGCTGATCTGAGGTCTGACGGGGGCACAGTGGGCTGATCTGAGGTCTGACGGGGGCACAGTGGGCCGATCTGAGGTCTGACGGGGGCACAGTGGGCCGATCTGAGGTCTGACGGGGGCACAGTGGGCCGATATGGGGGCTTCGTGGGCCGATTTGGGGTCTCGTGTGATATCCTGAAATTTATGGGGGGGGGGGGGGGGTCTGATGAAAAATATTTTTTCTTATTTTCCTACTCTGGGGTGCGTCTTATCATCGGGTGCGTCTTAAAGCAAAAAATACGGTACCTCACCACTTGCTTGCATAAAGACAGTTGCTCCTCACTTGATGCAGAAGGACCTCAGTGTTATGATGTCATCATGTGTTCAGAGCATGGTTACTTCATCATGATAGGAGTGCATGGTGACGTGATCCACTTGTCACATCAAGTGAGCAAGTTTTTTTATTTTCTTTTGCAATTTTGTCCAAGCATGCAATTTTTTTGAGCTTTGTTTTTTGTATTAAAAAACATAGTTTGTTTTTTTTTTAGCCCCACTAGGGGACTTTTCACCTTCTCTCTACCTTCAATGTCCTGGGCTCTCTCTGTATCTCAGTACATTATGCCCAAGAATATTATAAGGACATTTAGCCCTAGAACATCCTCTCAGACAGCAGTGGGGCCCATTCTCACAGTGGATTTTGATGCTGTAAAAAATCTGCCACAAAACCAGTTTGTATTCCGCTCATGGCTTAACTGCATTAAATGATCTAAACCACAAGTGGACACGGACGCCCTTAAAGCCACGGCGGATATCTGGACACTGCGTCAAGAAGGGACATGCAACGCTCCCTCCCACTGGAAACAATGGGAGGAAGGCACCCTGTGGCCACCCACAGAATTTTGGCACAGAATTTCAACATCAAATTCCACTGTGTGGACGAGCCGGTGGGGTTACTACTTTCTACACACAAGGTCCCAAGTTTGAGATACAATAAGGATGACTAACAATGAGCATCTGAAAAACTTCCTGGAAGACCCAAATGGAAAAAAACTCCGGGACTTTCCACCAAAATTATTTTTTTGGGAGTCATGCAGGTGTAAAATAAATAAATACATCCAAAGTCGTATTAAAAAGGAAGACAAGGCATTTTATTGGCAAATAAAACAAACATTTTACACGGATAAAACTCAAACTCAAGTGGTATATTGTGCAATCAGCTGATTATAAAGTCCACGTTGTTACACAACAGGCGGCCAGCGCTCAAGGCTCAGCAACAACACAAGAATCTAACATGTCAGCCGCCTGCAGATATAAAGGCTCCATGGTTAAAGCAGGTTGTCCAGGATTAGGGAACCACGGCAGCCGTTTCTCAGAAGCAGCGCCCCACCTCTCCACAGGTTGTGTGTGGTACTGCAGCTCAATCCCATTCACTTCAATTCAGCTGAGCTGCAATACCAGACATGACCTACAGTCAAGGGTGGTGCTGTTTCCAGAAGAAAGCAGCTACGATTTACTAAACAACTTCCTTTAAAATTTCTTTTACTATAATCGCCTCTTTGCAAAGCAATTGCAAAGCTGAAAATGGTTTAAAATTTGTCATGGGCCTCATGCATATAGACCAGGACCGATCTCTTTCTGATCTGCTGCAATCTGCCTGGTTGCTATAAGCAATGCCTCCATTATTATGTTCAATTTTAGGCCTAGAGGGGTGACATTTCTACATAAAACAGTGCAAAAAAATTAAAAAAAAAAAAAACTTCAGCAGCAACTTTTTAATTCTGATTTCATGTATTAAGACTATGGAAGTACCTGGTTGTCCATAATATCCTGCTTTTAGGGGTAGTAAGTGATTACTGCCCAGAGGAACCAATCAGATTGCAGCTTTTAGTGTTCCATGAACTTTTGTAAAATGAACACTAAACTTCAATGGGGTGACATGAGCAACCAAGCCCCTTAAAGTGAACGTCCACACAAGGTCATTTTAGGTCCAAAATTCTGGACAGATTTAATGGCTATAAGTTTAAAATGTGGCAATCTGACCACTATAAAATATAGATCTCCAAAATCCCCTTATATAAAATGTAAAATGATACAATTCTAGCTTCCTGCAGGCACCACTAGGGGGAGCTCACTGCATACCATTAAGTTTATTGTATAAGCAGTATGCCATCTGCGAAGCTCCCTCTAGTGGTGGCTTAAGGTGTCTAATAAGAATACTAAATAAATCTGTACAGAATTTTGATCTATTCACATTTACTACCAGTTTTTGAACGCTTTGTTACATGAGGCCTGATTATTTCTTCCCCACTAAATCTGAACTCTAGAGATATAAATTGCCTCCGTCTTGTCCATGGCTTCATTCGAAAACACAAACCCCAGACAAAGGCAGTCTATCATTATTTCACCAGATGGTTGGATCCAGACATCTCCCAACTTCACCCCCATCCAGTCTTTGAAAATATTCATTAAAATAATGTAATATCCGATTAAAAAAAATCAATTTGTGGCTAAAACTTTTTCCGTTAAGATAAGCCTTCAACTACTCTTCATGTGTCCTATCGATGGAACATTATTTTGGAATTCCTGCAACAATTTCAGACTCTATCCCACAGTGGTCTTCTCCACGAAGAATTTTGAAGTAACCTGTGTGCAGAAAAAAAAAAAATCCCAATTAGTAAAAAAGTTACTCTTGGATGTTAGAAAATAAAAGATTTGTATAAGATGAGAACAGCATGGCCGCCCTCTTCAAAAAACAGGGCCACACCTGTCTGTGGGTTGTGTTTCACTTCAGTAGACTAGAATTAACACAAGACAACCCATAGCTCGCTGTGGTACAATTTATTTTTTATTGGAATAAAAGCAGCTTGTTTTCAATGGGAGGACACGCTGCCGGCGGTTTAAAGCCACAGCCATTGAAAAATCATGCTGGTTATTGCTGCAGAGACACCATCTTTGCAGAATCCTTCATGTGAACAAAGTCTTAGAAGTTGAGGCACAAAGACTAAGCAAGATTGAGTGTGTATGGAGAAAGACTGGACAGGGTTAGAGGTAGAGTGGTCAGACAGTCCCGTTTCCTGGCACCCTGCCCTCCGTCTGGCGCAAGGCCTGCGCAGACGCTGCGGTGTCCTCCTTTTCTGTGGCTCCACACTCACACAGCAACATTATGTGGGCTCTCACCCTCAGTCACTAGAGGCAGCAGACCTGTCACTTTGGGACTGACTAAATATTGATGACCTATCCTCACGATAGACCCCCCGCCGATCTGATATTGACTACCTGACACCCGGCACCCCCGCTGATCAGCTATATGAAGAGAAAGGCTCACAGTGTGAATGTGCAGTCTCTCTTCCTGCTCGCTGCTGCTATGGTGCACGCTCTTTATACAGTTGATCTGCGGGGGGACCCCTGCCGATCTGATATTGATGACCTATCCAGAGGATAAGTCATCAATTTAGAAAGCCCAGAGAACCCCGTTAATGTCTCGTCTTTCTTTTCTGCTGGGCGCAGTTACTGGGAAAGGAGTGTGGCTTAGTGGGGTTAGGCACATTGCTTAGAATGGCATCCTTTTTGGGGGAAGCAATTGGACACCCTAATTAGAGGTGTGGCTTAACATGTAAACAAAAAGTTGCCGCAG
This sequence comes from Rhinella marina, assembly GCA_900303285.1. Classification (NCBI taxonomy): domain Eukaryota; kingdom Metazoa; phylum Chordata; class Amphibia; order Anura; family Bufonidae; genus Rhinella; species Rhinella marina. The sequence continues at coordinate 89,695 of ONZH01008967.1, forward strand.
TCCATGATTTGTCTCATTACTTTCTCTGAAAGTTGGGAAGTAGGTATTATGGAAGCAGGAATGCTACTAGGGACAAGATGGCCATAATGTGGCATGCGATGGACCCTCGAAAGTCTTTCAGAAGTACAGCATAGGCCCTTAGACTTCTATTACGTCTCTATACATCCAAGAACTTGTGTAGGATACACACACGGCCATAATTTGTGATATCTAGGCCAAACAGCGAGGCCCTTTATTTTGTAACTCAGGGACATTTATGAAACCGTGTGTAAAAGAAAAAGTTCACATTGCTCATAGCAACCAATCACAGTACAGCTTTCATTTCGTATTCTGATGCTGGAAAATGAAAGCAGTGTGGTGATTGGTTGCTATGAGCAACAAGGACAGTTTTATAAACCTACCTATTCCTATAATTAGTGGCCTACTGAGGGCGGACATTTTGAATAGGTGGATCACAGGATCCATAGTTGCCAACTATCCCGAATTTGCCAAGACTGTCTCGGCAAATTTGCGATTTGCCCTGGGCAAAAAATGGGCAGGGCTAATGCAAATCCCAACCATAAGTGTATGTTCTCAGGCAGAGTCAGGGCGTTCCCAGGGGGCAGAGCTTATATGCCCCGATTTTACCAACAGAAACGTTGAAAAGTATGAGGATCATTATGAAGCATAACAATAAAGATGGAGGGCCTCTATGTGAGGAAAAGAGAAATCTAATCTTCAAGCCCCTTGGCGGTCCATACCATATATTTGGTTGGTCATTCCTCTGGGCAATATTTTGAGCCTGCACAGTGATAGCCTCCATGTTTGTAAGTTATTGTATGGGATATGCAATAGGGTCAGCAAGGGTCCCGGCAGCTGAACCATCTGATTTCAGGGAATGAAGGGGTTTAGCTTCCTACCGATCAGAAGGTCATAGGCTATCTTAACAGTATGCATCCACCATTTATGATGGTTAATTTACTATAAAGGGTAACTTCCATGAGGTGACTGTTGGCCCAGTTAGCACCATCGTACCATTATCACCCCAGTCAGTATTCCAGGAGTTGGCGCACAGCCAGTATGGCGTTCCGTTCTCCACACCCCATCCCAGGATCTTAATAGCGTGTCCTCCAAGCTCCTCACCGGTGACGTGACGGTACACTCCTACAGAAGAAAACAGGGTAGATAATTGGCACTGTAATTGGGACATGACTTGTCACAGGTTGTGATGGAGTCATGGTTGGTGGAAGCTTACAACAAGGAACATACTTTGATGCCTATAGAAGAAAGGAGGAGGATATCCAACACCTACCCGACTTGTATGTAGGGAAGTCCTCATACACCAAGAAAGCTCCCTCTACTGGGCCATTCTTGTAGATCTCCGCCATGATCTCTTGTTGGCTGCTTGGGACACTGTAGGAATCAGAACCTAAGATGAAAAGTAATAGAAATCTTATTCATGTGGCTTTTGCTGTAATATCTCAGGTGCTAGAAGTGGAATAAATCTTATTAAAAAAATTGTCTTGTAGGGAATAAAAAACAAAAAAAACAACCAGGTTTTCAGTATTATAAAAACATGGGCACTTTCTTACCAAAATTGTGCCTCAACCTGACCACAGGTTGTGTGAGGTATTGCAGGTCATCCCCATTCACTTCAGTGAAACAGTTGCAATACTAGGCACAACCCATAGACAGAGGGGGGGCGCTATTTATGGAAGAAAGCAGCCATGTTTTCATACATCCTGGCCATCAATAAAAAACTGCACTGAAAAAAAAAAAAAAAGTATAAAATTAAATCAATGGGAAAAAAATATATAAAAATAAAAAAAATAAAATAAATGACACATGCATACGGCCGCCAGCCCAGACACAAGAGGCGATACGGCCGCCAGCCCAGACACAAGAGGCGATACGGCCGCCAGCCCAGACACAAGAGGCGATATGGCCGCCAGCCCAGACACAAGAGGCGATACGGCCGCCAGCCCAGACACAAGAGGCGATACGGCCGCCAGCCCAGACACAAGAGGCGATACGGCCGCCAGCATTATCCTGCTTAAAAATACCAGTTGAAAACGCTGCCAGAGGAACATATGTGGTGGCAGTATGTCCTGCACATATCAATAAGCTGTTGGTCAATTCCCAGGAAGCTCTATTTACTTTTATATGTTTTATAATAACTGCTGGGCATGCTGGGAGTTGTAGTTTCACAGCAGCTGGAGTGCAGAAGGTTGCTGATCCCTGCTCTAACCCAACCATCATCTGAACCTGGATCCATCGCTGGAGACAATACAACTCCAGTCTGCAGCAGTCCAGGTTTCTCTTTCAATACACCACTGCAAATGAAGGCGAGGGTGGCTGGCTGTCAAAGACAGGACACCAAAATTTCTTTCTGCACTTGGAAATGGTCCAGGCAGAGACGGGGGTGTACTGAAGGCGTCACCTGTGTCTGGATGGTGGACAACAAACGATCCCCTCTACTGGTGGTCTGTCTGGTCCATCCGGAGCCTGCTCGCTGTGTGTTCATACCCTCATGTAACCACTGCTCCTAAAAGCTTGATCAGAACAGGCTAGAAGACCATTCATCTAAACCAGGGATGCTCAACCTGCGGCCCTCCAGCTGTTGTAAAACTACAACTCCCACCATGCCCTGCTGTAGGCTGATCCGGGATTGCTGGGAGCTGTAGTTTTGCAACAGCGGGAGGGCAACAGCTTGAACATGCCTGATCTAAACGACCATCCGGCTTCTCTCCTGTCAACTGGACAAAACACCTTAGAGTCGTAGAGGCATGTCTAGCAGTCAACAATCTCTCTACAAGAGGTGGAAGCACTTTTACGCCCTCTTGTGGTAAGACCCAGTGATCATTTACATATCTGCACGAGTATTGCAGCAATACAACATTTCTATCTGGGTGTGTTATTTTGTCAGAAAGTGTGTGCAATATCTAGATCTATTCTATCCATCCAGTCCATCCAGATATCTAAACATCTGTGCAACAAAAAAAGCAAATCTAATAATAAAACATAGGGGGGGGAAAAAAAAAAAAAAAAAAAACAACCTACCACACACAATTGGTATAGCCTACACTCACCGGCCACTTTATTAGGTACACCATGCTAGTAACGGGTTGGACCCCCTTTTGCCTTCAGAACTGCCTCAATTCTTCGTGGCATAGATTCAACAAGGTGCTGGAAGCATTCCTCAGAGATTTTGGTCCATATTGACATGATGGCATCACACAGTTGCCGCAGATTTGTCGGCTGCACATCCATGATGCGAATCTCCCGTTCCACCACATCCCAAAGATGCTCTATTGGATTGAGATCTGGTGACTGTGGAGGCCATTTGAGTACAGTGAACTCATTGTCATGTTCAAGAAACCAGTCTGAGATGATTCCAGCTTTATGACATGGCGCATTATCCTGCTGAAAGTAGCCATCAGATGTTGGGTACATTGTGGTCATAAAGGGATGGACATGGTCAGCAACAATACTCAGGTAGGCTGTGGCGTTGCAACGATGCTCAATTGGTACCAAGGGGCCCAAAGAGTGCCAAGAAAATATTCCCCACACCATGACACCACCACCACCAGCTTGAACCGTTGATACAAGGCAGGATGGATCCATGCTTTCATGTTGTTGACGCCAAATTCTGACCCTACCATCCGAATGTCGCAGCAGAAATCGAGACTCATCAGACCAGGCAACGTTTTTCCAATCTTCTACTGTCCAATTTCGATGAGCTTGTGCAAATTGTAGCCTCAGTTTCCTGTTCTTAGCTGAAAGGAGTGGCACCCGGTGTGGTCTTCTGCTGCTGTAGCCCATCTGCCTCAAAGTTCGACGTACTGTGCGTTCAGAGATGCTCTTCTGCCTACCTTGGTTGTAACGGGTGGCAATTTGAGTCACTGTTGCCTTTCTATCAGCTCGAACCAGTCTGCCCATTCTCCTCTGACCTCTGGCATCAACAAGGCATTTCCGCCCACAGAACTGCCGCTCACTGGATGTTTTTTCTTTTTCAGACCATTCTCTGTAAACCCTAGAGATGGTTGTGCGTGAAAATCCCAGTAGATCAGCAGTTTCTGAAATACTCAGACCAGCCCTTCTGGCACCAACAACCATGCCACGTTCAAAGGCACTCAAATCACCTTTCTTCCCCATACTGATGCTCGGTTTGAACTGCAGGAGATTGTCTTGACCATGTCTACATGCCTAAATGCACTGAGTTGCCGCCATGTGATTGGCTGATTAGAAATTAAGTGTTAACGAGCAGTTGGACAGGTGTACCTAATAAAGTGGCCGGTGAGTGTATGTCATAACATTGCTACATTGTTTTTTTGTGTGGCTTTGATGCAGATTTTCCACAGATCTCACCCTAGAATTGAAAAGGGCAAAATTGGCACGTGTACAAAAAAAAAAAAAAAAAGCATTACTGATGTCAGACATTTTTTTTGCAGATCCATGTTTTGCAGACTGCAAAATACATACGTTAGTGTACATGAGCACTAAGGGCTCACGCAAACGACCCTATGTATTTTGTGGTCCTACTAACTAACAGAATAGACCCCTAACAGAACAGTACTGTCCGTTATGCGGCGGACTATAACAGGACATATTCTATTTTTTTGCGGAACGGACATACGGAAACAGAACGCACACGGAGTAACTTCCATTTTTTTTCGCGAACCCATTGAAATGAATGGTTCCACAAACGGTCAAAAAAAAAAAAAACGTTTGTGTGCATGAGTCCTAATGCTGTGGTTTTTCCAGATCGTGCGCAGGTAACCTATAAATGGGACCTATCAGTTTACAAACCTCTGACTGTCACAAGAAGTGTGGCCCCCCTTTCATCTCTAAAATGAGGGGGGCAGAAGTGCTTAGCCGACCTCTGCTTGGAGCAGGCGGTGTACAGATTCATCCACCCACTAAAACGTAGGGTCACAGTGCTTTGTACATTGGGGGTCTCAGCATAGACCACCAAGCAAAGCTTCTTGTCACTACGATGTGTCAGAAGTTCATAAAAATGATAGGACCCTTTTTAAAGGGGTATTCCGAACTCAGACCTTTATGCAGATTTATATCTGATATATTGATTTATATCCGGACAGGGCGAGTTGGTGGGGCGCCAATAGTCTGACCATAGACTGGTCTATCATTGTAAAGATTCTCCCAATTTACCAAAAGCTCCCATATCCTTGTAATCTCATCGGATACCCAGGGGCCACTCACCAAAGTGCTTGTCTTTGCTGTAGTCGGGAGCGTAGCCATCCTCGCACTTTTTCACACATTTTGGAGTATCACCTTCCTCTCCCTTACATGCTGGACGGGAGCCATTGACGTGGTGCTCACATGGGGGGATGGAGTATGGTCTGCAGCCTGCACAAGAACAAGATTTACATTACATTCCCAGAAGAGGGCGCTCTTACACACTTAATATAGGCCTAAGGGCCCTTTCACACGACCGTGGAGCACAGTCCGTGAAAACCCGGACCGTGCTCCTTCTGAGGGCAGGAGCGCACGGCATCATTGGTTGCTATGACACCGTGCGCTTCCTGAGGCCGCCGCTGTACAGTGATATACTCTGCATGAGCGTGTACAGTATCACTGTACAGCAGTGGCCTCAGGAAGCGCACGGTGTCATAGCAACCAATGATGCCGTGCGCTCCTGCCCTCAGAAGGAGCACGGTCCGGGTTTTCACGGACCGTGCTCCACAGTCGTGTGAAAGGGCCCTAACACTGGTCCATGTATGGTGGCTGAAAATACAGGCTGTCCCACAAGTGATGACCCAAACCAACTGCAGCATCGGGATCTAGGGATGCTGTTCATTTGGGTTACTACATCCACAGCCAAGCCTGGATTTGTAGCCTTAAACTGGGGCATCATGTGACTTTGCTCGCTTTTAATTGCACTACAATATTTTACATTTTTACTACACAAAAACATTGGGAACCACACTAAACAGAAAATGCACAAAAATAAATAAATCTCAGCACATCCACCCTTAAAGGGGTTTTCTGGGATTTTACTACTGATGACCTATCCTGAGGATAGGATAGGTCATCAGTATCTGATCGTTGGGGGGGGGGGGGGGGGGGGTCTGACACCCGGGACCCACGCTGAACAGCTGTTTGAGACCGGCTCTCCCATAAGCGCCGTGGCCTTCTCATAGCTTTTCCTAGGCCAGCGACGTCACGTTCATCAATCACGTGGCCTAGGAGCGGCTCAAGTGAATGGGGCTATGCGCGATACCAAACACAGCCACTATACAATATACGGCGCTGTGCTTGGTGAGCGGGGAGAAGTACCTTCTCAAACAGCTGATCGGCAGGGTCCCGGGTGTCAGACCCCCACCGATCAGTTAGTAAAATCCTGGAAAACCCCTTTAATTTTCACCTTTTCTTTGGTCCCTTTTTGTCTCATTACAATGAAAAGTAATAAATGCATCAAGAAATTGCTATCCCAAAAGCTCAGCCACATCTCCCCTCCTTCTCACAATCCTGTGTCTGGCTGTAAGACAAGTGGCTGCAGCAGGAGCCTCCCCCCACTGCTCTCTACATCTAGACAAAAGGATTGTCCAGCTCTGCCTCTCCAGCCATCCAATGATGAAAGAGGCTCATGAGATTAACCCGTCTGTTCTTCAGACAGTGGGGGCAACTATATATTTAGCTTAGTTTCAGCAATTATTTCTAGGTGTTCGTAAGTATTAGCAGACCTAAATTTAACGTCCTCCACTTGTAAGCCACTCAGCTCTACTACATATTCTACAGTACAGCCTTCACAATCCCAAAACCTACTCACCAACATGAGAATCATACAGGCCCCCAGACACAAGACCCTTCTCTGTCCAGAAACTCCATGCTCCTGAGGGGTATCCGCCATTACAGCTGGAAAAAGGTTAAAAAAATGATTATAGTTCAAGTACAGTGTGATAAGGTAACCTGATGTCTCAGATGATACCCTCCCCTATCCAAACACTGGGCATTTAAAACCTGTAAGATCTACTTTGAAGTCCAAAGTAAGACAGTCCTCAAGAACACCCCTCAAAAACAAAAACTCTACTAGGTTTAAAAATATCACAAACACAGCTTTAGATCAATAATTTACCAAACGCAAACATGTCTGTGGCCCACCATCATGTCTAGAAGAAGACCAAGCATGGCTAATATTGTTCAACATGGGCGAGTTTGAAATTCATTCCCAACTCCAAAAAGATAGATAAATGCCCCAAATATTAATGGTCTACTTACCCCATTCCACACTCAATCCCGCAACAAGACAGAAGATCTTCTGCAGACACCTCCACATTCACCTTTCCATTAGAGTGCACACAGACACGATCTGAAATGGCCTCCACTGCCCCAAACGCCTATGACAGATATTACTGGTTAGATACCACAAGGGGAGACCTCCAGGAGGAGCAGCCATGAAAGGAAGTGGCTTCCTACTCACCCAGCAGGATCCACAGGAACCCTGGTCTCTAATCTCCTTGATTGTAGGACAGTTTGGCCAAGCTTCCCGGGAGTCAAAGTTCTCCGGCAGGTCCATTTTTCCAGCAAAGGAATACCTATAGCATAAATATACCATGGTTTAACAGAAGAGTGAGAACTTTCTCCAGCGCCAAACAGGCCATTCAACAGCCATGATGATCAACTCCTCTGTTGTCCATGACATTGACGCAATATCATGACACTGAGGAACAACAATGGGCACCTTAGTCATTAAATACAGTAGTGCACAATGCAAAGACAAAAATTTGGCTCCTTGACACCACTGTGACAGGAAGTCCAAGCAAATCCATTCCACCATCATGACTTGAGTACATTTTTCACTTCTCGTAGCACCTGAGGAGACCACATGCCCCACCAACAGAGCCAGATGTGGTCTTTATGGTGTGCACCGCCTAGTATATTTTATTTAGAGAGATCATTACCGGTTTGAAGGCTCCTCTAAACATAGGAAAGCTGGCACCCAAGTAACTATGAAATTGTTGGGTTGGCCATTTACACAGATCTGGCAAGATGATCATTCATGCCTATGGTGGTTGCTGAATGGAAGGACTGGACAGGTTAGATCTTAAAGGGGTATTCTGGTAACGTAACTTAAAGGGGTTGTCCGGGTTCAGAGCTGACCTTTAAATTTACCCAGGCAGCCCGCCTGAACAGGGCATCGGAGCATCCTATGCTCCGATGCCCTCCTTTGCCCTGCGCTAATTAGCGCAGGGCAAAGGCATTTAGCCCGGTTCCGGTGACGTACCAGGCTCTGCCAGGTGGAGGTTTCCGCCCGGCAGTGAGCCCGGTGACGTCACCGGTGCTGATGGGCGGGCTTTAGCGCTGCCCTAGCCAGTTAAAAGGCTAGGGCAGCGCTAAAGCTAGCCCATTACGTCACCAAACTCACTGCCAGGCGGAAGCTCCGATGCTCCGATGCCCTGTTCAGGCGGGCTGCCTAGGTGAATATAAGGGTATGTCCAGGTTCAGCTCTGAACCCGGACAACCCCTTTAATTTTTGATAAACTGCATTAAGGCTGCCAACTGTGACCCAACCAGAACCCATACCTATACATATAACCAGAGCTTCATTTGTGAGCCTGCAGCACACAGAGTATCATGGCTCCTGATCTTCCCTCTCAAGACTACAATCCCCACAATGCCTAGCTTTCCTGCTGTGAGTTTCTGCTCGTTCATGAGTGTTGATGATCACCAATTGGCTGCCTGATATCACAGTGCAGACACGCCCCCTCTCAGTAATCAGCAGCACACTGACATTTAGCTAAAGAATTGATAGCAACACACTGAGCATGCCTGACCTGACAAAGGCTCAGAACTACAGGTCGGTGCCATGGTAACTTATGAAGAACACAGTGGGTAGCAGGAAAAGAAAAGTATTTTATAACTACTGAACGATAAATATGTGAAATAGACATTATATTAAGTAATGATTGATGATGAATTAGTCTAAAACATAAGTTATATTTATGGTAACCGGAACACCCCTTTAAACTGCCCAGTCAGGAGGTGGATATCGAGAACAGCCTCAAGATGTATTGAAGGCTTCAAATAGGGGGGGGGGGGGGGGGGGGGTAGAAGAGATCCCCTTTTAGAGTGATCAAGCTTCAAGAAAGCATCTAAGCCTCTCTGAGGACAGCCAGCCATGCCTGCTTTCAACAGTTTACTACTGGAGACTAGACCTTTTCCTGTCTAACTGGAGAGGACATCTTCTTGTTTATGCTCTGCATCAGTTCTTGATGCTCGTCTTTGTCCTTTTCCCCCCTCCAAATCTATGACTTGAGACCTGTTCAGATAAGGGCACCAGATTTGCTTTCTACCAATCCACTGGCTTTAGGACAGATCTTAAGAAGTCAGAATATATTATAAAACAGGTGCACAGGAATAACTGAACTTAGCTCCTTGAGGACTCTAGGGTGAAATCTGTCTCGTGTGCAGTAGTTTTCATTAGACAGCAATGAGTCCAATGTAGTAAAAAAGTATTTCCAACAATTTTGTGAGGCACAGTGCACAACAGAGCATTGGTCAACAAACTATGGTTTTTGAGCTGTTGAAAACTACAACTACCAGCATGCACCAATTGTTGAAACATGGCGGGAGTTGTAGTTCTGCAGCAGATAGGGAGCCACAAAGGTGGAGTCTTCAGCATTATAGAAGCTCAGCTCTTCGGTGCGGCATTACATTCATTAGCTCTGTGTTGACACAACTAGCAGAACTCTAAATGCAGATTTGGATGTAAATCGAGAACACAATACCGAGATGTTTGGCAAGATCCATTCCTTACCTGACCGGCAGCTTCTTACTCCCGCCAAGCATTGTTCCGCAGAGTCTCTTCACATAACTAATGTCACCATTTGGAAAATTATGTCCGGCCTGAGAGGAAGAAGGAGAAAACTTAAAATAGAACAGCTAACTGAGAATTCATTGCAGAAAATCAATACATTCACCCAAAAGCCACTTTAAAATTCTCAGTGTGCCCATCCCCCACTGACTACATGCAACAGTAACCCATAGTCCAGGGCTTGGCAAACTTCGGCACTCCAGATGTGTTGAAACTACAACTCCCAGCATGCTCTATTCACTTCTATGGGAGTTCTGAAAACAGCTAAGCAAGCTTGCATGCTGGGAGTTGTAGTTTCACTCCAGCTGGAGTGCCGAAGGTTGCTAATCCCTGTCCTAGTCTATTAAGCTTATCTAGACTTCATATGAAAAGATTTAAATTAAACTGAATCTTTCCGTAAAACTTTAGGAAACTTTCAAACCTGCTTAGTCTTTCAATCTCTCATCGTTTTCTAAATCTCTGCCAGCTGTCAGTGAATGAAACCACACTATTTTGCTTCGAGGCTGAAAAGCAGTTTGGATCATGTCACTTTTGCACAGTTTCGCCACGGCTTTCCAAGAACTGCTGCTGTAGACCTATTCTAATAAGCTCTGCCCCGGGAACCGTCCAATGACAGCAAGCAGAGGTCTCGGAAATGGAGGGGATATCAAATTCTATTTCAGAAATTGTCATACAGTTAACTGAAAAAGGTTTTTTCATAGCAAAAAAGGACCAACAAAAAGATCATGTTGACCCAGCGGACATCCCCCTTCCCCGCATTTGCTGGGACACAACCCACCGCCCTCCAGAGCCCCTCACTCACCTTCCATGTAGTATTTAACTTGTTAATGTAGTTGACCATGTCACTGGACAGAGGCTTGAAATAAGGGACATTGCGGGAGCTGGCGAAAGAGGCCAAAATACAGAGGAGGGCGAGCGAGTGCCACATTGCTGCAGGATTTCCCCCTGGGGAAAGAAGTTACAGTACATCTTAAAAACTTTACCTTTAGTGACCACACATGCTCGGCGCCCTCTCCTCCATTCTGGAGATAACAGCAAGTCCCAGAGGTAGGCCCCACACCTATCTTACATAAGTCATCAATCTCTGTGGTGGGAATACCCCTTTAAGTCAAATATCCGCAGTGCCGAGGACCACCAGAGACATTGACCACCATGTAAGAGGCCCTCACCATACAGTTTTACATAAGGCAGAGAACACCATTAAAAGGTGTTGTCCCTGGGCAGCCTGTTGTATTAGGATATATGTAGTAGGCCATGAGCGGGGCGTCCTCTGCTTGGGACTCTATTGACCATAGTAGAGGCATGCTACAAATAGCCTCCTCTCCTGCAGACTGTGCACGACAATGGGAGAACCCCTTTAACTGGTCACCATCTTCCATCAGACAGGACAACAGCCAACAATATGGCAAGATTATTTTTACAGGAGGTACAACATGGGCACAAAGTTCCAGGCTGGCCATGCTCCATACTCATAACAGATCCACACTTACATGAGCCCGAAGTACAATATGTGGAGGATACACAGGGGCATTGTGACTCCGCTCATATTCTGTTATGTCCCACGTTGTGCAAGGAGCTGGTTTTTCTGGATTCGCCACCGGTGCCAGTTATAACACATGTAGGTCAGTGACATACCATGCCAAGAAATAACATCCTCTTAAGAAGATGTTTGGAAACGGTTCTTTCCTGTATTTAAAAGGGAAATTTCTGTAGAACCCAGTAAAGTTCCTTTTCAAAGGGTTTTCCCATCAGGGGCGTATTAGGAGATATGGACATCAAAATGGGGGTCCCTTGTTCGTTAGACTCTTGTACAAGTCAAAGTGGAGAAAGGCCGTGTAATACCTCATTCCTCCTGTAGTGGCCACTGCAGGGGAAATGATTCGTTAGCTACTGCTTCCCCATCTAAAGGATCTCAGGAGCCTGTAATGAGACATCCTCTTTAACCACCACAATCATTCCCCAACCGATCATTCCCCAACCGATCATTCCCCAACCGAGCCCAGGCGTTGAATCTTCAAATTGGAGAAAATTTTTGAGTGGTGCACATCTACCATTTATACAAGTGCCCCAAGATGGTTTCAGACCAGATGAGCAAGAACAAGGGATGATGTCAGTTCTAATGAGTGTCTTGAACTGTCCACTAGGGACACATGGAAACCACAGAGGTGAGAACCCCATTTCTCAAAACCCCCCTCAAAAAGCCAGAGCAGAGACATGGTCACCTTAAAACACAAATTTATGACCATAAAGGGGAACAACGGTCTCCTTTAAGGTGGACAACCCCTTTCTGTCCAATCCTGCACAAACCTGTGTTCACTTTAAGCTCACGTTACAAGAAAACACAGGCGGCGGCCAAATGTTGTGTTCGGGGCGAGCGTCTGTTGTCTAAACAGTAACAGGAGATCATGTCTAACCAGTTGCTTCCAGAGCATTGTGGATCTCCGTTCCTGTGTGTATGAGATCCATCATTACTACATACAGAATAGAACCAGTGACCTCCAGAAAGCCAAAGGAGAACCTACCCTGGCAGATTAGGACACCGCATGGCCAACAATTCCCCAATAAATTGCCATCAGTGGAATGACTCTTCATAAGCAGAAAGAAAATATGCTGAGGGTCGGGCCAAGACCTGAGGGTCCTGAACAGACAACCCCTAAATTAAAGGGGCTTTATGGGATTTTCATATTGACAGCATATCAGTATGAGATCGGCGGCGGTCTGACTCCTGACACCCCCACCAATCAGCTGGCCTCTTCATAGCTTATGCCAGGCTTCCCCAACTCCAGTCCTCAGGGCCCACTTACCGGTCATGATTTGAGAATATCCCACAGAATGAATACCTGTGGCAAGTCCTGATGGATGGACACGAATTATAACACCTACTCAATACTAAAGAAATCCTGAAAACATAATTGGCAGGTGGGCCCTGAGGACTGGGGTTGAGGAACACTGGCTTATGCAACTTCACGTTTATCGGTCACATGGCCTAGGTCTGTGATGGCGAACCTCCAGCACCCCAGCTGTGGTAAAACTCCAACTCCCAAGATACACACTTGCTTGGCTGTTCTCAGAACTCCATACAAATGAATGGATCATGCTGGGAGTCGTAGTTGGAGTGCCGGATGTTAGCCATCACTGGCCTAGGTGCATCTCATCCCTATTCAAGTGAATGGGGCTGAGCTGCAATACCAAGTATGGCCACTATCCAATGGACGGCACTGTGCTTGGTAAGCTTCGAGGAGGCAGCGGTGGCCTTCAAACAGTCAATCCCAGGAGCCCGACTCCCGTCACTCTCATATTGACGGCCTTTCCTAAGGATAGGCCATCAATATGAAAATCTCAGAAACCCCTTTAAATCAGAACTCCTCCAATAGCATGCATTGGGTTTTCTTATGTGACAATCCCTTTAACCTCTTTGCAGCAGCTGGTTAATAGAGGTCCTCCAACCTTAGTACATCCATGCACACTTATGAGCTGTACTGGGACAGCAAATGATAAAGCCTAAAGCGATACGGAATAGGTCAGTGTCATGTGAGTAAAATATATAATACACACAAAAGCATATGGATGGGGTTGGTCATAAACCCCCCCCCTTCCCTTTATGGTAAGTGTCTATACGCCTTCAGATATGTAAGCTCTTGCACCTCACCCACACAACTGAGAATATTCGCTGCAGCCGCCTGATAACTGCTCATAAACAAGTGTCAGCAAGTGTCTAATGTTCACCAAATTCCAGGGCCTCGTGCCATCAGTCCAGTTCACCAACCAGTCATGGTCCATCATGTCAGGACAAGCCTGAGATCATGAAGCAGAAGGCCGGCCGGGAGGCACCCACGTCATGGTGCGTATATTACAGGAAGGTTTTCACCTAGGATCCTGGCACTCAAAGTTTGTCTGTCGCCTAATACAGGAATTTTAGTGTGTGACCGTCATAACTGTCTCATTTTACAAGAAAGGGGAACAGCTTAAAGGGAATGTCCGTTTTTATCAAAATGATGTTTTAGGTCAAATAACCTGCGGGTCTTCGTTTTAGCTCTATATATCTTTCAAAGTTCTGCTTTCCTAATACAGAGCTCCAAATTCCCTGCATAGACAAAGTCAAATCAGAAAATGATGCATACCTTCAGCAACCACTAGAGGGAGCTAAGGAACTCAGTTCATGCATAATTTACCCAGTAAGCTCCCTCTAGTGGTGGCTGCAGGTAAGGCTAGTTTCACACTAGCGGCAACATGTATTTTCGTACCATCCGCCTCTCAGCAGGGGCTGGATCCGCGGCCCGCCCCCATTACAGTGATTGGGGCCCTTAACGCAGTTCCAGCCCCACACGTGCACCTGCGGCAGCACGGATCCGGCGGGCCCCTTCACCCGCCGGATCCGTGCTGCCACTAGTGTGAAAGTAGCCTAAGCATAGGGTGGTCAAGGAGGGGGTGTACAGTCATTTGAAGGGCTGTACACAGACAGCCATGTTTTGCAGCCCACAAATTACAGATCCACAGAACACGGATCCCACATTTTGCGGATCGCACATGGCCAGCCCTATGATAGAAATGCCTGTTCTTGTCTGTGATTGAGACAAGACATGTCTCAAGAGTAGGACATGCTCTTTCTTTTTGCGGGCTGCTGAAAGGAACTACGTATGCGGACAGCAAACATGATCGTCTGAATGCTTCATGGACTCTTCCTGGGCCGGTGACGTCATGTACATCAGTCACATGGCCTAGGTGAATGGGGTTGAGCTGCAATACCAAGCACACCAAAAAAACAGCAAATGCTCGTTTGTCTGATCCATAGCTTATGCAGCACATTCAAAAACGTGCAGCTGACAATGAATCAGGATAGGGACGAATGATCGTAGCAGTGATCATTCATTCCCATACAGCTGAATGAACTGGCAATGATTGGGAACAATGGCTCATTCCCCATCACTGTCCTATATATTGTCCCTTACATATTTTTTTTCTCTTGGTTCAAGATATGCAGAAATTAGCGTCGATTAGTTTATAAAAAAAACTAAATAAAATAAAAAAATCTTTCTTTCCTTACAGCACCCGGTTCTTTTCCCCTCCCATAGCCGTTATCTCTCATCAGTCCTCTCATGATAACACAAGCCAAGACACATCTGTGTAGACATACACCCATGACCACGTCTGTGCTTTGAGACAGTTTAGGCGGATTTATTGAACTATACCAGCGTCACTGGACACCTAGAGTCCCTCCGAGCTCACCATCACCTAGAATAAACAGCCAGGGTCGCTAGCGCCTCCACATGGTGTTTACAGAAACATTCCTGTCGTTTACCAATCCATAAAATAATGAGCCCATCGTTAAGATTGTAAAAAAAATAAAAAAAAAAATAAATGATCACCCTGTATTTCTGGAGGAGTCCCTGTATGAGTGAGGATTAGTCCAAAAGGACACGCCCATAATGAGCAGTGCAGGGGGGGCAGCCATGTTGTAAACAAGGGCAGGGCACAAACATGTGACTGGGGCTGGATACAGCTGGGATTATCTCCTAATGGCAGAGGTCAGGAAAGCTGTAAGCACCAACTGTGTAGGTTGCACTAAAGTCCCCTCCAACAGCACACTACGTCCTGCATTACAGGAACCACAAGTCTCAGCAGCCCCCTGCGTACTGCCTGCACACGTGTTATAACTATTGTGCACCCCACCCCCTCCCGGAAGTGACTCGTTACATTGTATCCAAAGCAAAACCTATTTGTAAACAACGGACGAACATTCGATACTTTGTAAAAAAAAAAAAAAAAGCAAAACAAAGGATGGAAATAACGCGGCCCCAGCTTATGACTTGCAGCCCCCGACCACCGAATCCGGACCCCTAAACGGCGCACAGCGCATGCGCAGCTACAACACTTTCCTTATGCAATGCTTTGTAGAGTCGTTACAATGTATCAGCAGCTGGTATATAGGGAACACATAGGACAGAGCTGGAGCAACCTACAGAGCTATAGGGGGCACACAGGAAAGAGCAGAGATCTATAGGGAGCACATAGGGAAAAGTAGGGATCTACGGGGGGGGGGGGGCACACAGGACAGAGCAGAGATCTATAGGGCACACAGGAAAGAGCAGAGATCTATAGAGGGGCACAGAGTAGAGATCTATAGAGAGCACATAGGGAAAAGCAGGGCTCTACAGGGCTATGGGGGGCACACAGGACAGAGCAGGAAGCTACAGTGGTATAGGGAGCACACAGGACAGAGCAGAGATCTATAGGGAGCACACAGGACAGAGCAGAGATCTATAGGGGCCAGAGCACAGAGCTGGTCTCTTACCTAGTGCAGCAGACAGAGGGATGTGCAGGGAGGAAGCAGCCTCCTCCTCCCTATATAAGCTGCCATGCACCGCCCTGCACACCCGCCTGACTCCTCACATGACTGCTCCTCACCCCCTCCCAGCCCCGGGCACACAGAATGCAGGGCAACCACTGGCAGAGACTGGTGATGCCCCCAGACAGTAACAGAGTGACCCTCCTGGAAACAGTCAGGATTTTGTGTGCTTTATGCACTTGTTCTGTAGCTGCTGCCTCCACTGACTATATATTTCATGGGGGACCATTGCAGGAATTAATGCTGATCACTTCTCTATATGATCTAGGACTGTGATGGTAACCTCTGGCACTTCAGCTGTGGTGAAAACTACAACTCCCTCTTGTTTGGCTGTTTGCAGAACTCCATAGAAATGAATAGAGCATGCTGGGAGTTGTAGTTTCACCACAGCCGGAGTGCCGGAGGTTAGCCATCATTGATGGGATCTATACCTTTCATAGAGTTCACCATGGATGTAACAATGGACATTGTCACTGTCATTGAGGTGGATGGGGGTGCCTGGGGTTCTTCATAGCATGACACAGCAACTTATTAATTGTCCTCACAATTAAAGAGAACATCAAACGTAATTGTTTAAATTACATTTTAATGTTTAAAGAGTAACCATCATTTTTTAATTTTTTTACTAATGGGTAGGGAAAGGGGAACATTTTTGTAAAATACTTTATTTCGGGAAAACCTTTATTTATACTAGAAAACTAGGGCTGAAATGTCCCTCAGCAGCCATCTTTTTAACAGCGCAGTCTTTCTAACAGCGCAGTGTTGCACTGACTAGGAAGACGAGCTGTGCTGGGAGCTGGCGGGTGCCTGCCCTCACTGCTCCCTCATGTAGTGGGGCTTAGGCTACTTTCACACTAGTGTTAATATTTTCTGGTATTGAGATCCGTCATAGGGCCTCAATACCGGAAAAAAAACACGCTTCCATTTTGTCCCTATTCATCGTCAGCGAGGACAAAATGTAACTGAACAGAACGGAGCGCTCCAGAATGTGTTCCATTCCGTTCTCATACCGGGGATTCTCCTGGGATGCAGACAAAGACGGATCAATCATGACCCACAATGCAAGTTAATGGGGACAGATCAGTTTTCTCTGACACAATAGAAAACAGATCCGTCCCCCAGTGACTTTCAGTGGAGTTCATGATGGATCCGTCTTGGCTATGTTAAAGGTAATACAACCGGATCCGTTCATAACAGATGAGGCGGTTGTATTATCAGTAACGTAAGAATTATTGAAGTGAATGAAGTGTTTCTTCTCTGCCTGGTCCTGTCAATCAACAGAGGCTCTAGGAGCAGGGGTAACGCCCCTTGCACCTAGAGGCCTTATTAGCATAAAATAAAAGTTCATTTTATATAAAAATGGGGGCACCAGTAAATAAAACATCTATTCAATAGCACATCTCTAATGTCAGCCTGATTCATACCGAAAAAACTGGTGACAGAAACCCTTTAATTATACATGAGACACGTGTAGGACAGAGTTGTGTGGATTTGTCATCTGGAAATCTGGTCATGTGAATGTCCTATTCTGCCGACCTCACGTCCTTTTTCAGGCTTTGGATAGGATGTAATTTCCAATGTGGATGGGGCCAGAACTGCTCCTCTCACTGGCGCACACTCCTGAATCCATCTCATCTGCGCATGCGCCAGGAAGAGGAATAGTTCTGGCCCTGGCCACAGATGAAGTGATGTCCCATCCATAGTACAGGACGGAAGCTTGGTAAAGGATGTGATGTTGGCAGAAGTGGGATTTTCAGAAGAAGGGCATCATATTCAGGGTTCCCAGGAGGCCGGCCGCCGAACCATGCAACTTCGGAACCGCAGGTACAGCGGTGCACCGCCAATGAGGCCAGGTGAGGTGATTTCTTCAGGCAGCAACGGGTAGGGGCAAGAGGGGGCAGCGGAAGGGCCATGGGCTGAAGGGAAGGAGTTAGGTTGAGAAATGTGCACTGGGAAGGGGGCCCCATTTCAGTTTTTTCGCTTCAGGCAGCAGAAAGGCTAGGTGCACCCCTGCATAGGTACTGTATATTACAAACCTTCACCTGCAGGCATGTACAGTGTGATTAAGGTGACCTTGTGGCACCCCCGGAGTTCTGGAAAACCCCTCAGCACCAAATGTATTAAATGTCGCACGTTGCTTGTTAAAATTTGGTGCATCTTTAAACCAAACCCCCATAGACTAAAATGGGGTCCGTCAGGGATCCGGACACTTTTTAGAGAAATGCCGATACACGGAATGGTTTTTGTCCTTCCGAAACCCAGCAGTCATGCCGGAAAGCATCTAGATCCCTGCCGACCCCATTATAGTCTATGGCAGGGCTGGCCAACCTGAGGCTCTCCAGCTGTTGTAAAACTACAACTCCCACCATGCCCTGCTCTAGGATGATAGCTGTAGGCAGACTGGGCATGCTGGGAGTTGTAGTTTTGCAACAGCTGGAGAGCCGCAGGTTGGCCAGCCCTGGTCTATGGGGTCTGGAAGTGAATGGTATCATCAGGCACTGCCAGATCTGGTGAACTCCGGCAGGCTGTTCTTGGCGGGAAAAGCCTTCCGAATCCATCCGAATGGAAATGTGAACGTAGCGTCATACTTCTGCCTAGAAATGCCAATCCAGGTTTTCTACTCTACCCTTGTACTGGAGGGAGTTTGCAACTTTTCGTGATAAATCTAGAATAAAACACATTTACATGGTTAACCTAACCCATTTTCCACCCATTTTTCAAAACTGTAAGAATGCATTTAATAAATTAAAGTTGTGAAGTTTTGGCACAGGGGACTCAAAAAGTTGCAAAACCCCTATGTTGCGGCTTTTTGAAGACAGAATTCTAGAGTACAGGGCTTATTGAAAACCTTCCCTTTCTATTTTGGGTGGTAAAACCAAAATAGGGACTCAGGGTGATATTTCACTGACTGTACAAATGGCCAATGAAAGGTCTCCACCTACAATGCATTTGGAAATTTTTCAGACCCTCCCACCTATTTCACATTTTATTATGTTGCTCCTTCTGCTAAAATGAAAAAAAAAAATACAAAAATTCCCCCATCAATCTGCACTCAGTGGACTATGATAAGAAAGTGAAACCAGAATGTTTAAAACTTTTTGCAAATTTCTTAAAAAGGAAAAACTGAAATTCTGCATAGACATAAGTATTCAGACCCTTTGCTATGACACTTGACTTTTATCTCTGGCGGCCTCCTCCCACTTCTTTGGATCATCTTTGAGATGTTTCCACACCTCGATTGAAGTCCACCTGTGGTAAGATCAGTTGATGAGACATGGTTTGGACACTCCCCTGTCTACAGTGTCTTGCGAAAGTATTCGGCCCCCTGGAACTTTTCAACCTTTTGCCACATTTCAGGCTTCAAACAAAAAGATATAACATTTTACATTTTTGGTGAAGAATCAACAACAAGTGGGTCACAATTGTGAAGTGGAAGGAAATTTATTGGATCATTTAAACTTTTTTTGTAATAATAAAACTGAAAAGTGGGGCGTGCAAAATTATTCGGCCCCCTTGCATTATTACTTTGTTTGCTGCGATTACAGCTGCGGTCTCTTGGGGGATGTCTCTATCAGTTTTGCACATCTAGAGACTGAAATTCTTGCCCATTCTTCCTTGCAAAACAGCTGGAGCTCTTTGAGGTTGGATGGAGACGTTTGTGAACAGCAGTTTTCAGCTCTTTCCACATATTCTCCATTGGATTCAGGTCTGGACTGTGACTTGGCCATTCTAAGACCTGGATACGGTTATTTTTGAACCATTCCATTGTAGATTTTGCTTTATGTTTGGGATCATTGTCTTGTTGGAAGATAAATCTCCGTCCTAGTCTCAGGTCTTTTCATCCAGAATGGTCCTGTATTTGGCTCCATCCTTCTTCCCATCAATTTTAACCATCTTCCCTGTCCCTGCTGATGAAAAGCCCAAACCATGATGCTGCCCCCACCATGTCTGACAGTGGGGATGGTGTGTTCAGGGGGATGAGCTGTGTTGCTTTTATGCCAAACATATCGTTTTGCATTGACTTTTTGGAAACAATGCAGCATTGTTTCCAAAAAGTTGGATTTTGGTTTCATCTGAGCAGAGCCCCTTCTTCCACATGTTTGGTGTCTCCCAGGTGGCTTGTGGCAAACTGTAAACCAGACTTTTTATGGATATCTTTGAGAAATGGCTTTCTTCTTGCCACTCTTCCATAAAGGGCAGATTTGTGAAGTGTTGGACTGATTGTTGTCCTATGGACAGACTCTCCCACCTCAGCTGTAGATCTCTGCAGTTCATCCAGAGTGATCATGGGCCTCTTGGCTCCATCTCTGATCAGTCTTCTCCTTGTTTAGAGGGACGGCCGGGTCTTGGTAGATTTGCAGTGGTCTGATACTCCTTCCATTTCAATATGATCGCTTGCACAGGGCTCCTTGGGATGTTTAAAGCTTGGGAAATCTTTTGACATCCAAATCCGGCTTTAAACTTCTCCACAACAGTATCAGGGACCTGCCTGGTGTGTTCCTTGGTCTTCATGATGCAGAACCCTGAGACTATCACAGAGCAGGTGCATTTATACGGAGACTTGATTACACACAGGTGGATTCTATTTCTCTTCATCAGTCATTTAGGACAACATTGGATCATTCAGAGATCCTCAATCAACTTCTGGACTGAAAGGAAATGGGCCGAATAATTTTGCACGCCCCACTTTTCAGTTTTATTATTACAAAAAAAGTTTAAATGATCCAATAAATTTCTTTCCACTTCACAATTGTGACCCACTTGTTGTTGATTCTTCACCAAAAATGTAAAATGATATATCTTTTTGTTTGAAGCCTGAAATGTGGCAAAAGGTTGAAAAGTTCCAGGGGGCCGAATACTTTCACAAGGCACTGTATTTAAGGTCTCATAGCTGACAATAGGTATCAGGGCTTATCATTGTATATCCTCATTGATACTGGTGATGTTGAGGGTTATGGTCTGGAAGATATTTCCATGCATGAAGGGTTTGGCCGCTGTGATTTGTCTGTACATGTAGAAACCTCTTCTATAGTCCCCCATGCCAGGAATGTTACTCAGCAGAACAAACTGATTTTTAGTGGTATTCCAGGTGAACCTTGTATCAAAACAAGTTCCCATTCTGAAGGACTCTTGGAGTCAACGTGGAGCAGATGACCTCCCGCTGCCAGAGGTCTCTCCACCAACGCTCTCCAAACACAGGCAGCAAAGTGTGAAATTATTTATTCTAAGCCTTTTATATCGGTGACCCACAACCCCCTCCCTGGAGGCAGAAATGTTGTTTGTAACCTTTGGATTAGTTTTTTTTCCTGCAGTGTTGGATCTGAGCTGATCAGATCCCTCTCCTCCTTCCCCTCTGCTATCCTCTTCATGGATCTGAGGAAGAAGGGAGACCTATTTTAAAACACGTTACCCTGTTCCTATCTTTTTATTCAGTAATGTCCAGTTCTTTTAGCAAGCGCTCCGGAATCCCTTTTTATTCTGATGATTCTCCTATCCATACTGAATTGCTCAATGGGATCCTGCAGCAGCATCCCCCTCCTATCCCCTCCTCCCTGCCTTCTATTTCTGCCATATTCACTCTTAACTGTACCAAACAATATAGTCAGCGATGCTATTTGGTGCAGAGGGCTCCCACCAATAAACATATGGGCGGTAGCGGCCCATAGCAGGGCTACATCATGGCAAAATCCATAGCAAAATTGGCTTGTAATACGGATAAGTAGCTGAGATTGTGAACCTGATAAAAAGAACTGCTTCTACACTGCCTCCTGTGTGTCTGTAAGTGTGACTTATCCCTCCCTATCAGCTTTCTGAGATCCCTAGAAGAAAACAAACATAGTGGGAAGTAAGGGAAGTGAGCTCACTGCATACAGTACTGGCAGGTTCAACAGAAGGAGGCCTTGGGGTATTTGCTCCCCATGTGATAGATCTCTGCTAGCTGTCAGTGAATGGTAATTGTTAAAGGGTTTCTGTCACCAGTTTTTTCGGTATGAATCAGGCTGACATTAGAGATGTGCTAATGTCACCTGATTCCAAATATATATCTGTTTTATTTACTGGTGTCCCCATTTTTATATCAAATGAACTTTTATTTTATGCTAATAAGGCCTCTAGGTGCAAGTGGCGTTACCCCTGCTCCTAGAGGCTCTGTTGATTGACAGGACCAGGCAGAGAAGAAACACTCCATTCACCATAGCTTTTAAGGACCTTCAATGATGTCATGACCATGTGATCAGTCACATGGTTAGGATCACACAAACAGCCTGACTCCTCCTAAACCATGTGATTGATCACATGGTCATGACATCATTGAAGGTCCTTAAAAGCTATGGTGAATCGGAGTGTTTCTTCTCTGCCTGGTCCTGTCAATCAACAGAGCCTCTAGGAACAGAGGTAACGCCCCTTGCACCTAGAAGCCTTATTAGCATAAAATAAAAGTTCATTTTATATAAAAATGGGGGCACCAGTAAATAAAACAGGTATATATTTGGAATCAGGTGACATTAGCACATCTCATAGTCAGCCTGATTCATACCGAAAAAACTGGTGACAGAAACCCTTTAACTGTTCACATACAGAAGTTTAAAACCCAACTTACTATTTAAAACCCTACCTACTACTATTCACACAGTTGTATCCACTCTAGGCAATCTTTTGTGAGGGCTCACAGCCTAGATTTCAGACTGATACCCTTCTCCTGCACTGATACATTGTAACAATCAATCAGAAGTGGAGAGAGATTGAATTTACACACTTTGTAGACCTCTGATATGTGTAAATCTCCTGGAGATATTTGCTGCACTTTGTACTTCATGAGCAGGTGACTCAGTGAGTAAAGACCTGACAGCACAATTCTCCGGAGAGGATTGCTCAACCTGTTTGTCTAGCAAGTAAATCAGCTGACGTTCGTCATGTGACCACGAATAAGGAAGGCTGGTCGTCAGTTCCTTCCCATAATGAATAATCTGTGGTTACACGCTCCAGATCCTCATATGTGACACAGTCTATCTTCTCTCCATTCTGTGCAGGTGATCGCAATCTGGTGTACTCTGGTATCAGCCACATCAGGCTTCAGAGACAGTGACTGTATTGATCAGCAATGGGATGATCTGTGCCTCCCATCATCACTGCTTTATGTCACACATGGCCAATGCTGAGTAAACCCTTCATACATATGGTACTGCCCATAGGGGGGGCCTTAACACCTCTTTCTTATTAACGCAACAATTTGCTCATATAACTGTGCTCACTGTTTTCTCCATTGGTTTTGTCTGTAATCCAACGAATGCCTGCCATATTAACTGTTGCCACTAGATGGCTCTGCAGTACCATAGACCAAAGGAAGGTGATATAGAGCTGCCAGCAAGAAGTGAGGCAGTGTGTGGCTGAAGCCACATGGTGGGCAGAGGTCCTCTGTAAAGTGTGGAGGGGAGAACTAAGCCAGAGGCATGGAGCAGTTCCCAAAGACAGGGACTAACAAAGGGGAAAACATCAGCGCAACCTGGTAAGAATGCAGCAGCTGTAGAGAGACATACCTCTATGAGACACGCATGAGGAGATGTGGATAATGGAGTGGGAGGCAATAGCGATATCTACCACTTAATAGTATGCAGCGACCCACAGGGGGTAAATTATGTGAGGAGGATGGGAGTGATAGTTGTGGCATTCATAGGAGCAGTAGTGGCTCATGGCGGCTCTCCTCACCCTGGATATTGGGGCTTCTGCCTGGTGGTAGTTGAAGTGCCCTTGAAGGTGGATAGTTGGCAGAAGTACAGACGCAGGGGCCGGCATTTGAATGGTGGAGTCAATACTAAGGCCCATGAGGTTGCAATAAATAAAGTCTTTGTTACTGAATAGATAATGGGAGTAGTAGTTCATGCAGCAGCAAAGGCATACTATACTACTTTCTCCATAGCTGTGTATAGGCAGCAATGATGATATTAGTAGTACTCCCTGTCTCCATAGGCATGTAAATCTGTCCTCATTCATGTTTTGCTGCAATTTTTAGGCTGAAGAACACAGATCTAAGATCCGGGTGGCCAGTGTGTCTCAAAGTGTGGTGGGCACCAAAGCAGTATACCTTGTCCACAGCAGTAAAGTCTTTTGCCATAAACGAGCGGTACCTTTATCCTGCACGGCCTTTATGGTTCTTGACCTTCTATGGTTCTCTGTTCTCTTTCTCAGGGGTACTCCCGGGTGAGGCTTCTCTCTGGGCCTAGTCAGCAGGAGCTCACACAAGCAATATCTTGCCTGTAGCTTCAATCGGGTGACATTCAGTAACCAGGGTTATGCTAAGTTCATCACCCTGGTAACCTAACCAAGTCTGCCAGTGTTAAAGAGGCTCTGTGAGCAGAATTGACCCTATTAAACCAGGCATATAGTCTGATATAGGGTTGATCCAGCTGAGTAAAACAATACTTGGCGCTTTTTTGTGCCTGTGTTTTAGAGAAAAACTTTTATTTTTATGCAAATTAGGCATTGGAGCACCAGGAGGCAGGCTTATGCGGTTTGAGCACTGCTCAATACAGATGCCTCTATTGTTAAAAACACGCCCCCAACCCTTAGATTGACAACACTTGATGTGAGTCTCACGCCTGAGCACTGGTTCGTTGGCACGATGCATGTGCCCCACGTCTTGTGCTGCTTGCCAAGCAGCGAAGATGATTAGTGCACATGTGCCATTGACGTCACTGAACCCAGAAGTGAAGATGCCCTCGACTTAATCTCTAGTCACCTCCGCTTCCAGGTTCAGTGACGTCAATGGCACGTGTGCCCAAATCATCTTCGCTGCTCGGCAAGCAGCACAAGACGTGGGGCACATGCACTGTGCAAGCGAACCAGTGTGCAAATCACCACTAAACTCACATCTAGCGCTGTCAAAGGGGAGGGGCGTGTTTTTAACAATGGAGCCGTCTGTATTAAGCACCAGGGGCGTCACTGGAGTGGTGCTCACATCGCATAAGCCCGCCTCCTGGTGCTCCAGTGCCTCATTTGCATAAAAATAAAAGTGTACATTTCTCCAAAACACAGGCATTTAAAACAAAAAGTATCATTTTACTCAGCTGGATCAACCCTACCAGGCTATATGTCTGGTTTAATAGGGTTGATCCCAGTGACAGAGCCTCTTTAACTATATATTACCCATACCACATGATGCCACCATGTAACATACCACTGATGCCTTATGAGTATCAATGGGTCCTGGGAACAAAAGTGGCATCCGCCTGGCAGCAGTAACTGGGTATTTATGATGTATTAGGGCCACCGATCTCTCGCAGGTAGATGGCGGCCTCTGCTCTGGAAATGCCAGCCTGACCCAAGTGGAGCTGTTTAGACTGGCACAGCAGCGGGCAGGGAGGACGTCGCTGGGGGTTCTCATTCAGTCACATTGTACTTATTGCACATTTCTCAGTTCCTCATGAGTCATGTGCTGCTGCATTATCTCATCAGTCTTTTTTTTTTTTTTTGTAATATTTTTTCATTATTTATTTATTTTATTTATTGTATTTATTTATTTATTTATTTATTCATTCATTCATTCATTTATTTATTCATTCCTTTTCATTATTATTATTGCACCCTTTCACCATTATAGTATTTGCATGCATTTATCTTGTTGTGGTAAGTTATGCATTACAATCATTTTTCACCCCGGCCCGTCATTGAATTCAGTGGGTGGTTAATTTGTTACCCCAATGAACCCTTTCTAGCTCTTCACGTGTGATCACTTCTGATCGTCCCATGTCTTTCTTGTATTTGGACTGAAGGAAGTGAGAGCGGCTGTGCGGTTGGAATACATGAGATGGCGCTTTCACTTCTTCCTCTGCAGTCGCTGTTAGGTGTCATCAGACAAACCAGAAAACATTGGGGGATCATTTACTAAGCTCACCGCGCCACTTTTTGTGCTTTTTTTTTTTAAATGCCCGTGCAACAATGTTGGGAGTGGCAGGGCCCAGACAGATTTACCATTTTTTACACCTGGAGTGGTACGTACTCCATTTAGGTGCCGGAGTAGTTTATACGCCCGGCGCACGTACTGCCGGCACATACCTCCTTGTAAATTAGCTGAATCCTCTGGCATAGCAGAGGGGAAACAAAGACCGGCGTAAAACATCCGTCTTTGTAAATGACCCCCATTGATGAAGAATTAAAGGGACATAGAAATAATGGCTACTTTCACATTAGCGTTTTTAAATTCCGGTATTGAGTTCCGTTATAGGGGCTCAATACCGGAAAAAAACGCTTCAGTTTTGTCCCCATTCATTGTCAATGGGGACAAAACTGAACTGAAGACAATGGAATGCTCCTGAAAGCATTCCGTTCCGTCTTCAGACCGGAGAACAAACCGCAGCATGCTGCGGTTTGCTCTCCGGTCCAGGCAGCCGCACCAAGACGGATCCAGAATGACCCCCAATGCAAGCCAATGGGGACGGATCCGTTTGGTGTGGACATCAGTAATCCGGATCTGTCCTCCATTGATTTCCAATGGGGGGTCATTCCGGATCCGGCTACATACACACAGACATACAGACATACATACATACAGACATACATACATACATACACACATACATACAGACATACATACATACATACAGACATACATACATACACACATACATACAGACATACATACATACATACACACAGACATACATACAAACAGACATACATACATACATACTCCAGGGACGCCGGCAGCATGTCTTCACGCGCCTCATGCGCGCAGTTATGGCGTTTCCCCACTGCGCCCAGCAGAGGGCGCTGTGGGGAATCGTCATCACTGCGCGCAGGAGGCGAGTGAAGACGTTCTGCCGGCGTCCCTGGAGTATGTATGTATGTATGTATGTCTGTATGTTTGTATGTATGTCTGTGTCTTGTTTTAATGTGTGTCATGTGTGGGGCCGGAGCGCTGCTCCGGATCCACACATGTATAGCGTTAGCACGGATCCGTTGGCACCCTTTAGGTGCCGGATCCGTGCTAACGCTAGTGTGAAAGAGGCCTAAGGTCTGTCTTATCTGAATCTTATATGAATCTATTGCTCTCTGTTCAGAATTGGTTGACTGTAGTATTATTCGATGCGATATTTGATTCATTTGGCACAAATGACATCAAAGGTTACTGAAAAACGGACTTAAAAATTCAGTGTTTTTGAAATGAATACTGGGGGTCATTTACAAAGACCAGCTTTTTTCAACGGCCCTCGTTTCCCCTCTGCGGTCTCGCGGCTAATTTATAACGAGGCGTGGACCTTTCAGTGGAAACCATTAATAAGTTGCTGCAGTCAGCGCTGTTGACCTTATTACGCATCTCTGTTTAGTAATGCAAGACCTGCAGTGAATGCACTATGATATACGAGTAAGGGCTCATGCACACAAACTTATTTTTTGTCTATGTCCGTTCCTTTTTTTATTGGGTTTTTTTTTTGCGGAACCATTCATTTCAATGGGGCTGAAAAAAACGGAAATGACTCTGTGTGCATTCCATATCCGTGTGTCCACAAGTCCATTCCGCAAAAAAAAAAATCGAATATGTCAAGGACAGGTATTGTTACAATGGAACAAAAAAAAAACAGATGTTAAACGGATGTCATCCTTTTTTTTTTTGTGGATCCGTGTTTTGCAGAGCGCAGAATACATACGGTCGTGTGCATGAGCTCTAAGACTACTGGTCCTGTCACACGCCCCCAGAAGCTTTCCACAAGTTTTGCTTCACCTGCGCCGTCACTAACATTGGCTGTATGATTAGCAAATCCATTTCAGTAATCTTTATAGCTTTTATTTTGCTGTCTTTACCTTTTACAGTTCAATTTCAGAGGAAACCATCAACAAGTTGTTGGTGACAGCACTGTTATCTTCATTGTGCCTCTGCTTTAAATGGTCTTTCGTATATCAGTCAGACTGTTGGTATATGTCTGAGCTAGAGAGATGAATTTCCAAGGCTATGATACACCACCAGCAGCTGTTCTGCTTGTTGACGGTTTCCACATGGCAAGAATTTTATTCTACATTGCCCAAGAGCTGTCGACTATATAGCCAGCGTCAGCATCCCATCATAACCACCATGGTGCTGGACCTCGTCGGGGGAAGTGTCTACGGCACATTACGAATTGAGTAATAGCAGATGTTACACTCAGCAGTTTATTGGAAAGGAGCGGAGATTATGTAATACATTGTAAGTAGAGAAAAACTTATTAAAAGCTACAAAAAAAGACAAATGTTGGGATTTTTTGGGATTATGTTTAAAATTTCTCTGTAAAATACAGTGACAAGTATTTGTCTCCTCCTGTGGAACCAGATCTTAAAGTAGAACTCCCCCCAAAACTTTTATTCTCTGACCTGTTAGAAAGGCGCATGATGTAATCTGTAGTGAATGTAATCTTCTTATCAGAGACTGTATTTGTAAGTTAGCCTCTCTCTTCTTATTGTAGCTGGATCATGTGACCAACTCCCTGACCTCCAACTGACCCAGGACAGAAAGCCAGTAACTGCTCTATTCATTCCTATGAGATTCAGAGTGAGGCTCCCATAGGAATGCATAGAGAAATAGACTTCCTGTCCACACATAAGATGCTGTGTTATCTGGTGAGTCTGATTGCTGGTCACATGACACAGATGAGAAATATCAGGGAGATATAACTCAGAAATACAGACACTGGTAAGAAAATGACATTCACTACAGCTTACATCATGTAAATTTCTAGCAGGACATGGAATAACATTTTTTACGGGAGTTCTTCTTTAACCTCTTCCTGACAGTGATGTGTGTACATGTATGTCATGAGGGAAGGCTTTCCCGCAGAATGCAGTACATGTATGTCAAGGTGATGGCAGGGGTACAGGAGCTGCGCCTGTGCGATGCCCACTGGGGCCCGGCTGTGAGACATACATGTCCAGCCCTCCACCCATCTCTATGGCACTGCCGGAGATAGCAAAGTACAAGGAGCCCCGTAGAGTTGAATGGAGCAGCAGTGCGCGTGTGAGTCAAGCCCTCCATTCAAATAGGACAGCAGGGGCCCCCGATTGTAGTGATCGCCGGGGTCACCAGCAGTCGTATCCTCATCGATCAGACACTAATCCCTTATCCTGTGGATGACAGGGACAACCCTTTGACCGCTTCTTAACCAGCCTGTTTTGCCCATCTGAGACAATGGCGGCATATCGCTAGTATATGGCCCCATTGTCTGATCAGGGGTGCACCACCAATGAGGCCAGGTGAGGTGATCGCCTCAGGCAGCACCAGGTAGGGGCAAGAGGAGGGCAGTGGAAGGGCCATGGGCAATGAGCGCTTTCATTGTGGCAAAGGGGTTAGGTTAAAAAATTGGCATTGGAGGGGGAAGGGGCGCCATTTCAGTTTTCGCCTCAGGCAGCAGAAAGGCTAGGTGCACCCCTGTATCTGATATATCAAGAACGGAGCGGGCCAAAGTGGTAGCTGGAGGACTCCGGTCTGGCCACCGCCAAGCGCTCTCCCCATGGAAGTGAATGGGCATGACGGGCCACCACTCCCATTCACTTCTATGGGTTCGATGGAAATAGCCGAGCCAGCTCTTGGTTATTTTTCGGCAGCGCCATGGAAATGAATGCAAGGTGGCAGCGCATGCGCAGTGTGCCCTGCACTACTTTCGGGGTTCCGTTTAAGAGACTGCAACCCGCACCTATCAGACAATAGTGGCATATCCTAGCAATATCTAGGATGAGACAACACATTTAATGACCGAATGATTTTTTCATCATCGCCTTCCAAGAGCTATAACTATTTTATTTTTCAGTCTAGCCGTATAAGGGCTTTTTTTGTTTTGTATTTTTTTGCCTTCCTCTGGAACAACTTGCAGGATAACAGGCCGAACTGGATGGACAGAGGGCTTTTTTCGGCCTTATAAACTATGTTACTATGTTACTATGATTTGAGCACTCTATGGTAGTATTATTTGGTTACTGTATTGTGGTATTATTCAAGCACTGTATGGTGGTATTATTCAAGCACTGTATGGTGGTATTATTTGGTCACTGCACTTTGGTATTATTTGAGCACTCTATGCTGATATTATTCAAGCACTGTATTGTGGTATTATTTGAGCACTGTATGGTGGTATTATTTGGTCACTGCACTGTGGTATTATTTGAGCACTGTATGATAGTATTATTCGAGCACTGTATGGTGGTATTATTTGAGCACTGTATGGTGGTATTTGGTCACTGCACTGTGGTATTATTTGAGCACTGTATGATGGTATTATTTGAGCACTGTATGGTGGTATTATTTGGTCACTGCACTGTGGTATTATTTGAGCACTGTATGGTGGTATTATTTGGTCACTGCACTGTGGTATTATTTGAGCACTCTATGGTGGTATTATTTGGTCATTGCACTGTGGTATTATTTGAATACTCTTTGGTGGTATTTAATCAGGCAGTATAGGGCATTGATACGTAGGCAGTCTACAGTGCATTATTTGTGCAGTATAAGGGGAAGGCACTATATATAATTATTTAGGCAGCACACTATATGGCGGTAATTAATCGCTGTCTGGATCTGTTATTTGTCCACCGTATAACAGTACGCCATATGGGAAGATATTACTGAGTGTATCTTACAGGGGCCAGCTCTATGCAGCGGGGCCCAGAAACTTCAGGCCATGTCACTGGTTGCACTGGATCAGTACAATAACGTTGGTTGCAGAAGTTCCCATAGCCTTTCAGTGTGAGAGGTCCTGAATTGGGGTCTCTGCGGGGCAGGGCGTTCCCCGGGGCAGCAGTCGGTGATGTCTTCTTCTGTGCGTACGTCTGCTGTGACGTCAGCGCTGTATACGTTACATGATTTATCTCCATAATGTGCCATGCTCCGGTCATATTACTGAGCTTTACAGGCTGAAGCGTGGCACTTACCTCACTGACCGACCATTTTACAGTGTGCATTTAACCCCTTCCTGTCACCGGCACAGACAGCTGTCATGTGGCTCTATATGGTGCTGTCACACAGGGATTGGTCACCGGAGCAATTATATCGTCGTGAGAGGGAAGTGAAAGGATCGGTTCCCCCACATATATCACTGCACTCAGCGCCCGCTGACATTTTAGGAAGCAAAGTTCAGCACTTGAGTCACGCCATGGAAAACCGTGACACTGGGGCTGCCACTGGTATGGCGGTTTTTTTTGTATGGTATGGGGGCACTGTGGATGTAACGATTAGAGGCATCATGACTGTTAGAGGCATCGTCACTGTTATAGGGGCACTGTGGTCTGCATTATGGGGGCACTGTAACCTTTACGGACAATGTGGCAGTCTCTAATACTGGGTCATTAGCCGGCATTGCTCTGAGGGCACTGTGGCTGGAATTATGGGGACACTTCAGCTGTCACTGTCATGGATGCCCCGTGGCTGTCACTATCAAGACAGGAGCAGTGCTAAAAATGGCCACTTGCCCCTCATGGTGTCACTGAGACACAGTTATGTGTGGTACGTTTCCCCCCTCCCCCCTTTTCTTTCTCTATATGTTTTTCTCCGCAGGTATTCAGGAAAGCCTGTGACCTGTGAAAGGACATCGTATCTCATTGGCCTTTGGGGTGGCTGGCCGGTTGCTGGGCAAAGTACTATTTTTAACTTGTGGTGGTGATTGGATCAGGGCCATTTTCGACAGGAATTTGGGCTATTTATTGAGGCACTCACCCTGGGGAGCACTGTCAGTGCTTGAAGACTGAAGAAAGAAGATCGTGACCTGCCCGCCATATATATATATATATATATATATATATATATATATATACTAGCTGAAGGACCCGGCTTTAATGAAATTTCCCATTAAAAGATATTGAGAGTGACCTCTCCAATGCCCGTCCCTTTAACAGTGACCTCCACAGCAGCCCGCCCCTTAACAGAAACATCCACAGCGCCCTCCCCTTTAACTGTGACCTCCACAGCAGCTAGGGCGGCCACCGTGTCCACTCCAGAAAGCCAGACCTCACCGGCCATTTCCCCAAACGTGAAGCAGCGCCCCCGGTCCCCTTGAAGACACACCACTAAACACGAGGCCATGCCCCCTGTCTCTGTGAAGACACTTAGGAGAGGCTGTCTGAGTGTGAGCTACTGAAAGGGTGGACATCCCTGCGTCCGTCCAGGCAATGCGAGAACAGGTAGCCAGAAAACTGGACTGTCCAGCCTAAAGCCAGACATCTGGCCAACCTAACATCAGCCTGCCCCTAGGATGGCCAGAGGTCCGGTTTTAGGCTGGACAGTCTGGCTTTCAGTCTCCCTGTCCACCGTCCAGTGCAGGGCCTGGACAGACACAGGGATGTCCACCCTTTCAGTAGCTAATGCTCAGACAGCTTCTCCTCCGTGTCTTCACGGAACAAGGGGCGTGGCCTCGTGTTTAAGGGTGTGGCATCATGGGGACCAGTGGCATGGCTTCACGCTGGTGGGAGGCTGGACAGTCTGGCTTTCAGACTCCCTGTCCACCGTCCAGAGCAGGGCCTGGACAGACACAGGGATGTCCACCTTTTCAGTAAATCACGCTCAGACAGCTTCTCCTCCGTGTCGTCACGGAAACAGGGGCGTGGCCTCGTATTTAGGGGTGTGGCATCATGGGGACCGTGGCACGGCTTCACGTTGGGGGGAGGCTGGACAGTCTGGCTTTCAGACTCCCTGTCCTCTGTCATGCGCAGGGCCTGGATGGACACACGGATGTCCTTTTGAACAGCTCACTCTCAGACAGCAGCACTGTGCAGTCTGAGCATGAGCTGCAGGGAGAAAGTCAACCTCCCTCCCTAAATCGGGGGCTTGACTTGG
Organism: Rhinella marina; assembly: GCA_900303285.1. Lineage (NCBI taxonomy): Eukaryota > Metazoa > Chordata > Amphibia > Anura > Bufonidae > Rhinella > Rhinella marina. The sequence continues at coordinate 122,641 of ONZH01008967.1, forward strand.
TGGGACCTGGGGGTGGGGCTTTTAAGTCCTTCTTTTGAAGGTGGCCTGAACTACAGGTCGATGCCATAGTAATTCAGGAGGAAAGTGGGTAACAGTGGAAGAAATCATCTTTTATTGCTACTGGAGAGCTAAGACCCATTCTAAAACCTTCATGGACACCTGGTGTGCCAAATTTAGTGATTGTAGCTGCGACGCTGCGGATTCCTTTAGCGGACACACACACACTCAGCTTCATATATATATATATATATATATATATATATATATATATATATATACTAGCTGAAGGACCCGGCTTCGCCTGGGTATATTTAATTTATTTCATTTACTGTTTGTTTGTGTGTGTGTGTGTCGTTAAAAGATATCGAGAGTGACCTCTACAGTGCCCGCCCCTTTAACAGTGCCCTCTACAGCAGCCCGCCCCTTTAACAGTGACCTCTACAGTAGCCCACTCCTTTAACAGTGACCTCTACAGAAGCCCGCCCCTTTAACAGTGACCTCTACAGCGGCCCACCCCTTTAACAGTGACCTCTACAGCAGCCCACTCCTTTAACAGTGACCTCTACAGAAGCCCGTCCCTTTAACAGTGACCTCTACAGCTGCCCTCCCCTTTAACAGTGACCTCTACAGCAGCCCACCCCTTAAACAGTGATCTCTACAGCAGCCCGCCCCTTTAGTAGTGATCTCTACAGCAGCCTGCCCCTTTAGCAGTGACCTCTACAGCAGCCTGCCCCTTTAACAGTGACCTCTACAGCTGCCTGTCCCTTTAACAGTGACCTCTACAGCAGCCCGCTCCTTTAACAGTGACCTCTACAGCAGCCCGCCCCTTTAACTGTGACCTCCACAGCAGCTAGAGTGGCCACTGTCTTCACCCAAGAAAGCCAGACCTCACCGGCCATTCCCCCAAACGCGAAACAGCGCCCCTAGTTCCCATGAAGACACATCACTAAACATGAGGCCACGCCCCCCTGGCTCCTTGAAGACACGGAGGAGAAGCTGTCTGAATGTGAGCTACTGAAAGGGTGGGCATCCTTGTGTCTGTCCAGGCACTGCGTCGGGCAGAGAACAGGTAGCCAGAAAACTGGACTGTCCAGCCTAAAGCCGGACATCTGGCCACCCTAACATCAGCCTGCCCCTAGGGTGGCCAGAGGTCTTGTTTTAGGCTGGACAGTCTGGCTTTCAGACTCCCTGTCCTCTGTCATGAGCAGGGCCTGGATGGACACAGGGATGTCCTTTTGAACAGCTCACTCTCAGACAGCAGCACTGTGCAGTCTGAGCAATGACCTGCAGGGAGAAAGTCACCCTCCCCCCACCCCTGCAGCTGACAGAAGGTGATTTTTACCTATATTTTTAATCCCAGTCAAATGCGGCATGGAAGGGGCGTGGCCTGACTGAGTCGGGGTTGTGACTTAGTGGGACCTGGGGGTGGGGCTTTTAAGTCCTTCTTTTGAAGGTGGCCGGAATTACAGGTCGATGCCTGATTTAGGAGGAAGGTGGGTAACAGTGGAAGAAAACATCTTTTATTACCACTGAACGGTAAATATGTGAAATTTACATTATATGAGGTAATAATTGATGATGACGGTAACCGGAATACTCCTTTAACAGTGTCATCCACAGCGCTCTGCCCCTTTAAAGCAGACCTACAGCAGTGAACTGGCTAGGTTGTTATGGAAACCTGGTGTGTGTGGAGACTAACTGCCTGTGAGCTTCTGTTGGCTGATAAGGGTCATGTGACCAGGCTTCTATTGGCTAATGCATTTTTTTGGAAGATCTCAGGAACGGTACGTCCTGGAGAGCTGAGACCCGTTCTAAAACTTTCCCGGACACCTGATGTACATGTGTGCCAAATTTCGTGATTGCGACGATGTGGATTCCTTTAGCGGACATACACACACACTCAGCTTTATATATTAGATATTTTAGTCGCGGTCTTGTTAATTGGGGGGTTAGTTGCTCAGCTTTGCTGGGTGGACTTATGATCAGTCTTTTATGGACTTTAGTTAATATTTATGGGAATTTAATGAGTTAATGATTAATGGAGTTTTAATATTTATGGTTACCCCTTTTAATAAAGACAGCGGCCATTTTAATCCATATCTGTATTATGCCGTTATTTGTTAAGTATTTTTAGTGGTTACGCTGTTGAATGTGACACCATGGGACATGGTGGTAACTATTATGGGGACACTTCAGCTGTCACTGTCATGGACGCTCTATGGCGTCACTATCATGGGACATTGTGGTCACTATTATGGGGACACGTCGGCTGTGGATATTGCTTTGGGGCAGTGTGGCTGTTGCTGTTATGGAGGCACTATGGACTCTCTCACAGTTATCAGTGCACCGGGCTGTTATTGGGCCCCTGTTGCTCTTCTGGAGTCTTTGCTGTTCTCTTTATTATGGGGGAACTGTAAGAAATAGAGTAAATGTGTGAGATGGAGCGGGGTAAGAAATATTACCGTACTCATGGCTAGAATACCCTGGTTGGAAAAAGTGAGCACTTCACTGCTTTGTCTTCAGTTTCTCTGATCCGTCAGAAGAACAGAAAAAAAATGAATTCTTTATTTTGAGCATCCGCTATACTCAGCTGTGCTCATTTTGCATCCGTTTTAGCCATTTCTGTCTGAAATTTGCTTTACAGACGGGGTGGGGGGTGAGTATGCAAGTACTTGGTGGAATATTTATTTTTTTCTTCTAAAATAATGGATCTCAGGTGGAGATGGCTAAAACGGATGCAAAACGAGCTCAACTGAGTACATCGAACGCTCAAAATAATGGATCCATTTTTTTTCCGGATCATAACTATGGAACTATGCAAAATGAGCCCTAAGGGCGCCTTCAGATATGGCAGATTTTGATGCAGAATTTTCTGTGACTGAATAAATGGGGTTGTTTTGGCAGGGGGCACATGGATTTCTGCAGGCCTCATTCAGATTTATGGAACTGATTTTCAGTCGTAGAAATTTTCTGCCACAAAATCTGCCATATCTGAAGGCGCCCAAACTGAGCATTACAAATGGTTTAATTGCAGGATCCGTTTTTTTTTTGTTTTGTTTTCTGTTCTTCTGACAGATCGTGGAAAACGAAACAGTGATGTGGACTTTGTATGTGTGGTGTGAGCAGGGTTATGCTGCCACCTAGTGGACACTATCAGTACAGCAATATTCCAAGAGTTCTTTAAAGCTGAAAGTGGTCACCCTACAATCCTGGCCCAAGAAACTCTTTAAGTCAGTCCAGATATTGGAACCCTAAACTAAATCTGCCGTATCCTTTTCTATGTATTAAAGGGGTTATCCCACGAATAATGTAAAAAATGAAAATCAGACATCATATAGTCCATGACAATCTCTTTTGAGAACCAGCCCTGTAGTGACAGCCACAGAGCATCCATGACAGTGACAGCTGAAGTGTCCCCATAATTCTAGCCACAGTACCCTCATAACAATGCCGGTCAATGCCCTAACATCACTGATAACCACAGTGCCCCTATATGTTACATCCCCATCAGTACTAGCCACAGTGCCTCCATAATGCCGACCACAGGGCCCCATAACAGTGACAGTCACAGTGCCCTCATAATACTGACCATGATGCCAATTAACAGTAACAGCCACAGGGCATCCATGACAGTTACAGCTGCCAGCCACAGTGCCCCATTATCAGTGACCGCCACATTGTCCCTAAATGTCACAAACACTGCGCCCTATATCAGTAATAGCCACAGTGCCCCCATAATGCAGACCTCAGTGCCCCCATAATGCAGACCTCAGTGCCCCCATAATGCAGACCTCAGTGCCCCCATAATGTAGACCTCAGTGCCCCCATAATGCAGACCACAGTGCCCCCATAATGCAGACCTCAGTGCCCCCATAATGCAGACCACAGTGCCCCCATAATGCAGACCTCAGTGCCCCCATAATGCAGACCTCAGTGCCCCCATAATGCAGACCTCAGTGCCCCCATAATGCAGACCACAGTGCCCCCATAATGCAGACCTCAGTGCCCCCATAATGCAGACCTCAGTGCCCCCATAATGCAGACCTCAGTGCCCCCATAATGCAGACCTCAGTGCCCCCATAACAGTGACACTCATGATGCTCCTAATCATTACACCCACAGTGCCCCCCATTCAGGGTAATATGGCTGACAAACTGTTGTGATGGATCTAGTAATGGATACCCAGCTTTCCCAGGAACAGATCAAACTAGAAAATTGCTAAATTGAAGTTAATACATAGAACAGGATACGGCAGATTTAGTTTAGGGTCCCAATATCTGGACTGACTTAAAGAGTTTCTTGGGCCAGGATTGTAGGGTGACCACTTTCAGCTTTAAAGGGATTTTGTCACCTAAAATTTTCTTTATTGATTAAAAAGAGATAATAAAACATGTTCTTTTTCTCTAATCTGTTTGTATTTTCTGATTGTAGTTTTTGAAATTTCATTACTAGAACATTTTTACGGGGGCTGCCATCTTGGCTGAGCTGTTCTAAACAGCATTTAGTGATATGCTTTACAGCAAGCCCCATGGACCATAGGCAGCAATAGACAGCTCCAGTCCTATTGAGAATGCATTGAGAGGCTTTTTCCTTTGAAGTTTTTGTTTATTCTACAGGGAGATTCTATTGTCTGTGATGTGAGTTGGTCTCCAATTACACTGTTTACGGTAGCAGCATTACTTTACAGCTGACACACTGACAAACAGGATATCTCAGCTGAGATTATAGCCTAGTGGCCAGAAGGAAAACTGCAAGATTTTAAGATGATTTTAAAATATAGATAGGAACATGGAAAATTAGAAAAAAACATCGCCAAACATTACAAAGACATATGTTTAACATAAAAACTTGATTTAAACAATGGGTCATTTTTTTATGACAAATTCCCTTTAAAGAACTCTTGGAATATTGCTGTACTGATAGTGTCCACCAGGTGGCAGCATAACCCTGCTCACACCACACATACAAAGTCCACATCACTGTTTCGTTTTCCGTGATATGTCAGAAGAACAGAAAAAAAAAAAAAAAACGGATCCTGTAATTAAACCATTTGTAATGCTCAGTTCGGGCGCCTTCAGATACGGCAGATTTTGTGGCAGAAAATTTCTACGACTGAAAATCAGTTCCATAAATCTGAATGAGGCCTGCAGAAATCCATGTGCCCCCTGCCAAAACAACCCCATTTAAACAAATGGAACTGATTTTCAGTCACAGAAAATTCTGCATCAAAATCTGCCATATCTGAAGGCGCCCTTAGGGCTCATTTTGCATAGTTTTATAGTTATGATCCGGAAAAAAAAAATGGATCCATTATTTTGAGCATTCGATGTACTCAGTTGAGCTCATTTTGCATGCGTTTTAACAATCTCCACCTGAGATTCATTATTTTAGAAGAAAAAAATAAGTATTCCACCAAGTACTTGCATACTCACCCCCCACCCCGTCTAGAAAGCAAATTTCAGACAGAAATGGCTAAAACGGATGCAAAATGAGCACAGCTGAGTATAGCGGATGCTCAAAATAAAGAATTCATTTTTTTCTGTTCTTGTGACGGATCAGAGAAACTGAAGACAAAGCAGTGAAGTGCTCACTTTTTCCAACCAGGGTATTCTAGCCATGAGTACGGTAATATTTCTTACCCCGCTCCATCTCACACATTTACTCTATTTCTTACAGTTCCCCCATAACAAAGAGAACAGCAAAGACTCCAGAAGAGCAACAGGGGCCCAATAACAGCCCAGTGCACTGATAACTATGAGAGAGTCCATAGTGCCTCCATAACAGCAACAGCCACACTGCTTCAAAGCAATACCCACAGCCGACTTGTCCCCATAATAGTGACCACAATGTCCCATGATAGTAACAGCCATAGAGCGTCCATGACAGTGACAGCTGAAGTGTCCCCATAATAGTTACCACTATGTCACATTCGACAGCGTAACCACTAAAAATAGTTAACAAATAACGACATAATACAGATATGGATTAAAATGGCCGCTGTCTTTATTAAAAGGGGTAACCATAAATATTAAAACTCCATTAATCATTAACTCATTAAATTCCAATAAATATTAACTAAAGTCCATAAAAAACTGATCATAAGTCCACCCAGCAAAGCTGAGCGACTAACCCCCCCAATTAACAAGACCGCGACTAAAATATATATATATAAAGCTGAGTGTATGTGTGTGTGTGTGTGTGTATGTCCGCTAAAGGAATCCGCACCTTCGCAGCTACAATCACGAAATTTGGCACAGAGGTACATCAGGTGTCCGGGAAGGTTTTAGAACAGTTTTCAGCTCTCCAGGACGTACCGTTCCTGAGATATTCCCAAAACATGCATTAGCCAATAGTAGCCTGGTCACATGACCCTTATCAGCCAATAGAAGCTCGCAGGCAGTTAGACTCCACACACCAGGTTTCTATGACAACCTAGCCAGTTCACTGCTGTAGGTCTGCATTAAAGAGGCAGAGCGCTGTGGATGAGACTGTTAAAGGGATATTCCGGTTACCATAAATATAACTTATGTTTTAGACTAATTCATCATCAATCATTACCTCATATAATGTAAATTTCACATATTTACTGTTCAGTGGTAATAAAAGATGTTTTCTTCCACTGTTACCCACTTTTCTCCTAAATTACTATGGCATCAACCTGTAATTCAGGCCACCTTCAAAAGAAGGACTTAAAAGCCCCACCCCCAGGTCCCACTAAGTCACGCCTCCGACTCAGTCAGGCCATGCCCCTTCCATGCCGCATTTGACCGGGATTAAAAATATAGGTAAAAATCACCTTCTGTCTGCTGCAGGGGTGGGGGGAGGGTGACTTTCTCCCTGCAGTTCATTGCTCAGACTGCACAGTGCTGCTGTCTGAGAGTGCTGCTGCTGTGTCCATCCAGGCCCTGCGCATGACAGAGGACAGGGAGTCTGAAAGCCAGATTGTCCGGCCTAAAACAAGACCTCTGGCCACCCTAGGGGCAGGCTGATGTTAGGGTGGCCAGATGTCCGGCTTTAGGCTGGACAGTCCAGTTTTCTGGCTACCTGTTCTCTGTCCGACGCAGGGTCTGGACAGACACAGGGATCTCCACCCTTTCAGTAGCTCACACTCAGACAGCTTCTCCTCCGTGTCGTCACGGAGCCAGGGGGGCGTGGCCTCATGTTTAGTGGTGTGTCTTCATGGGAACTAGGGGCGCTGTTTCACGTTTGGGGAATGGCCAGTGAGGTCTGGCTGTCTGGGGTGAACACAGTGGCCACTCTAGCTGCTGTGGAGGTCACAGTTAAAGGGGCGGGCTGCTGTAGAGGTCACTGTTAAAGGGGTGGGCTGCTGTAGAGTTCAATGTTAAAGGGGCGGGCTGCTGTAGAGGTCACTGTTAGAAAGACTTCTATCTTTAAAGGGTTTCTGTCATCAGATTTAACCCTTTTAAACCTGCTGACATTAGCAATGTGCTAATGTCAGCAGACCCTAACTGTGGTATTATTATGTTTATTGGGGGCCCCCTTACTGTGATAATCTTACTTTTGTTATATGTAAATGAGCCTCTAGGAGCAGGGGGGCGTTGCCCTTGCTCCTAGAGGCTCTGTTTTCCTACTTCCTTCCACGCCCCGAGGTTGACAGGGCTAGCGCTCGTCTTCTCTGGCCAGCACTGTGTGCCGGGGAAATCTCTCGCATGCGCAGTGCAGCATACTGGGCAGGCAGCAGGACACGAACGCTGCCTGGCCCTGTCAATGAAGAACCTCGGGGCGTGGAAGGAGGTAGGAAAACGGAGCCTCTAGGAGCAATGCCCCCCCCTGCTCCTAGAGGCTCATTTACATATAACAAAAGTAAGATTATCACAGTAAGGGGGCCCCTAATAAACATAATAATACCAGAGTTAGGCCTCTTTCACACTAGCGGCAGTCCGGATCCAGCAGGTGAAGGGTGCTGCCGAATCCGGACTGCCGCAAGGACATGCGTGGAGCCGGAACCGCGCTCCGGCCCCACACATATCACACAGTACATACATACACACAGACACACACACATATACACATACAAATACACATACATACTTACATGCTCCTGGCAGTTCTCCACAGTGCAGGAGGAGCAGGACGGTGCGCACAGGTGACGATTCCCCACAGCGCCCTCTGCTGGGCTCCTGGTGGAATCGTCATCTGTGCGCGCCGTCCTGATCCTCCTGCGCTCTGGAGACTTGCCACATGTAAGTATGTATGTTTATTTGTATGTGTATATGTCTGTATGTGTGTATTGTGTGTATGTGTGCAGGTGACGGATCCGTCATGAACTCCATGAACGTCATGACGGATCCGTCTTGGTGCAGATGCCTGGACCGGAGAGCAAACCGCAGAATGCTGTGGTTTGTTCTCTGGTCTGAAGACGGAACTGAATGCTTTCAGGAGCCTCCGTTGTCTTCAGTTCAGTTTTGTCCCCATTGACAATGAATGGGGACAAAACTGAAGCGTTTTATTCCGGTATTGAGCCCCTATGACGGAACTCAATACCGGATTTTTAAAACGCTAGTGTGAAAGTAGCCTTAGGGTCTGCTGACATTAGCACATCGCTAATGTCAGCAGGTTTAAAAGGGTTAACTCTGATGACAGAAACCCTTTAAAGGTGGAAACGTCACACAAAACTTCTCCTTTTATAAACCTGGCCCAATTCTTTATTCTTCAAGTAATTCCAGATATTGGGACCCTAAATCCGCCGTATCGCTGAGCTGTTTCACATTCCCCTTTCTATGTATAAAGTTTAGTTTATCAATTTTCTAGTTCAATCTGTTTCTGGGAAAGCTGGGTAACCACTACTAGGTCCTTCACTACAATTTGTCAGCCATGTTACCTGGAATGGGGGGCACTGTGGGTGTAACGATTAGGGCATCATGACTGTCAATGTTATAGTGGCACTGTGGTGTGCCTTATGGGGGCACTGTGGCTATTACTGATATAGGGGAACAGTGGATGTACTCTTTAGGGACAATGTGGTGGCCACTAATAATGGGCCATCGGCTGGCATTGTGGTTGGCACTATGAGGACGCTTCATCTGTGACTGTCATTAATGCTATTTGGCTATTAATGTTAATGAGCTTCATGGTCAGTATTATGGGGGCATTGTGACTGTCATTATCATGGGGCATGATGGTTACTATTATGGGGACAATCCAGCTGTCACTATCATGGGGCATGGTAATCACTGTCATGGATGCTCTGTGGCTGTCACTAATCATGAGGCATGGTGGTTACTATTGTGGGAACAATCCAGCTGTCACTATCATAGATGCTCTGTGGCTTTTGCTATCATGAGGCATGGCGGTCACTATTATGGGGACAATCCAGCTGTCACTATCATAGATGCTCTGTGGCTTTTGCTATCATGAGGCATGGCGGTCACTATTATGGGGACAATCCAGCTGTCACTGTTATGGATGCACTATGGCTGTCACTATCATGGGGCATGGTAGTCACTATTATGGGGACAATCCAGCTGTCACTGTTATGGATGCACTATGGCTGTCACTATCATGGGGCATGGTGGTCACTATTATGGGGACAATCCAGCTGTCACTATCATAGATGCTCTGTGGCTTTCACTATCATGAGGCATGGTGGTTACTATTATGGGGACAATCCAGCTGTCACTGTTATGGATGCACTATGGCTGTCACTATCACGGGGCATGGTGGTCACTATTATGGGGACAATCCAGCTGTCACTATCATAGATGCTCTGTGGCTTTCACTATCATGAGGCATGGTGGTTACTATTATGGGGACAATCCAGCTGTCACTGTCATGGATGCACTATGGCTGTCACTATCACGGGGAATGGTGGTTACTATAATGGGGACAATCCAGCTGTCACTGTCATGGATGCACTGTGGCTGTCACTATCACGGGGAATGGTGGTTACTATAATGGGGACAATCCAGCTGTCACTGTCATGGATGCTCTGTGGTTTTCACTATCATGGGACATGGTGGTCAGTATTATGGGCTGTTGCTGTTATAGATGCCCTGTGGAAATTGTTTTGGGGCAGTGTGGCTGTCGCTGTTATGGTGGCACTATGGACTCTCTCACAGTTATCAGTGCACTGTGCTGTTATTGGCCCCCTGTTAGTCTTCTGGAGTCTTTGCGGTTCTCCTTGTTATGGATGAACTGTAAGAAATAGAGTAAATGTGTGAGAAATACCAAAGAATATCCGGACTGCAAAAAGTGAGAATATTACAAAATCCTGAGTTATCCGCCCTGTAGATGTACAGTCAGTGACTGGAGAGGACTGTGTGGTGTGAGCAGGGTCATGCTGCCACCTAGTGGACATCTTCAGTACAGCAATATTCTAAGACTTCTGTGTCCGGCGGCAGTCACACTATAAAGCGGGTCCAAAAATTCTTTAAGTCAGTTCAGATATTGCGACTCTAACCTAAATTTCCAGCATCCTTGCGCCATTCCCTTTTCTGTTAACTTCTTCTTAGCAGTTTTCTAGTCTGATCTTTTTCTGGGAAAGCTGGGTAACCACTACTACATCCGTCCGTCAGCCATGTTATCCTGACTATATGCCATTCAGGAGTCTAGGAAAGTTGGATGACGACCTCCACTGAGAGCTGCAATTGGATGGTACTCTTCTTTCCTGTATTGGGACATATGAGCCTCATAGAGAGACACTCTCCATGTTCTAGAATGGCCTTCCTGTGGTGGATGTGACTCATCTTCTACGTGGTGTGTGTGGGACCCTCAGATGACATCATCCTGCTGGAAAAGTTTAACTTGATCCCTCAAGTGTCCACCAAAAGTGGACATATCGGGCCCACGGTACTACTCCACTTGTCTGATTAAAGTGAAGTTCCATCATCATCCAATGCATAATCCAGCACATTTAGAATAATCTCTGTTACATTTATTGCTTCATAGCTCACTGGAAACCACCAACAAGCAGGCTAGCTGCTGCTTTCGGATCTATTATGTCTTATGCATCTACTCAGAACCTCCTGTCTCATTACTCTTGAATATTCAATGCTCATTAAACCTCGTACAGGCCCCTATGTTTTGGGTAAATGGGTAGTTACCTGGAAACCATCAACAAGCATACTAATTGGTAGTCACATATTGTTTTTTATGAAAATTACGACAGATGTGAATACACAGGATAATATGACTTTATGAACATTCACAGCAGATGCCGTACTAAGAAGAAGCACACAACAGGAGTACCAGATCTGACAACAGCAACTTATTGATGGTTTCCATGTTTCTTTGTAAAAACAAGCCTAATAATAATTGAAAACAGCTAATGACTGTGTAGGACAAGTCAAACTGAGCAGATGGCATGGAGCTGGGTAATGAGTGGGTAGGCAATGTCCCACTGTCGACTCCGTCCATCCATATCATACCGCCAAAGCGTGCTCCTGAACTCATGTCATCAATCTGCTCCAAACCCATCAGCACAATGACACGGTGACCGCGTCCCCTCCGAGCAGATAGCGGGATGGGGCTTGTTTTGCTGGTCCTCCATGTCCTCTGTCCTTGTCCTCTTCCGACATGGCGACACCAGCCTTTCCCACCGCGTCTGACCAGAGACTCTCTGTCTCTGGCGATCTGGGGGTCTGCGCTGGACCCGCAGGACAAGCTCCAGTCTCAGCGCAGGGGGTTAGAGGGACAAGAAAACAGGAAAGTGTTGGGTGATAAGGAGGAGAAGAAGCTTAAAGGAACAATGAGGAAGTGCGGCTGGAAATCCTGGATTGTGTCGCTAGATAGGAGAGAGTGCCGGGCCGGCGGCTTCCAGGAAAAGAGGGTCACGACCCGGAGGAAGTGATAAGAGGCTATGGAACTTCATGAGCGAGCCCCCCTGTCTATCACAGGCCCGCAGGGGTGACATGACTGCGGGGAGGAACTTATCCAGCTTTCCCAGACTCCTGAAGGACAAATAAGCATCAATACAGAGACATGGGCAGGATAACAAGGTATATCACAATCAGGACTCTGGAAAAGCTGGGTGACAAATGCTATGGAAGCAACTGAACAGTGTTTATGCTTGAGGTTAGCCTGAAACCTAGTTATCCAGCTTTCCCAGACTCCCGAATGGGCAAATAAGCATCAATACATAGACATGGGCAGGGTGACAGGGCACATCAGGGCTCTGGAAAAGCTGGGTGACAAATGCTATGGAAGCAACTGAAGAGCGTTTATATGTGGGGTTAGTCTGAAACCTAGTTACCCAGCTTTCTCAGACTCCTGAAGGGCAAATAAGTAAGATATAGAGACATACTCACCACTCAGGACTCTGGAAAAGATGGGTAATAAAGAGTATGGGGTAAATAAGGATAGATACATAGATATTAAAAAGGCAAATATCACATTCAGGGCTCTGGAAAAGCTGGGTGACGAATGCTATGGAAGCAACTCAACAGTGTTTATGTCTAGGGTTAATCTGAAACCTAGTTACCCAGCTTTACCAGACTCCTGAAGGGCAAATAAATGGTATAAAGAGACATGGGCAGTGTAACAGGGCATATCACAATCAGGGCTCTGGAAAAGCTGAGTGACGAAAGCCATGGAAGCAACTCAACAGTTTTGATACTTTGGGTTAGCCTGAAACCTAGTTATCCAGCTTTCCCAGACTCCCGAATGGGCAAATAAGCATCAATACAGAGACATGGGCAGGATAACAAGGTATATTACAATCAGAACTCTGGAAAAGCTGGGTGACAAATGCTATGGAAGCAAATGAAGAGCGTTTATACCTGGGGTTAGTCTGAAACCTAGTCATCCAGCTTTCCCAGACTCCTGAATAAGTAGGTTATAGAGGTATACTCACCACTCAGGACTCTGAGGGTAGTCGAACATCTAGCTACCCAGCTTTCCCAGATTCTGGCATGACAAGTAAGATATACAGGCATACTTGCTATTCAGGACTCTGGATAAGCTGGGTGACAAATGCTATAGAAGCAACTCAACAGGGTTTATGCCTGAGCTTAGTCTGAAACCTAGTTACCCAGCTTTCCCAGACTCCTGAAGGGCAAATAAGTAAGATATAGAGACATACTCACCACTCAGGGCTCTGGAAAAGATGGGTGATAAACGGTATGGGGTAAATAAGGATAGATACATAGATATTAAAAAGGCACATATCACAATCAGGGTTCTGGAAAAGCTGAGTGACGAATGCTATGGAAGCAACTCAACAGTGTTTATGTCTGGGGTTAGCTTGAAACCTAGTTATCCAGCTTTCCCAGACTCCTGAATGGTCAAATAAGCATCGATGCAGAGACATGGGAATGGTAACAGGCACATCACATTCAGGACTCTGGAAAAGCTGGGTGACAAATGCCATGGAAGCAACTGAAGAGCGTTTATACTTGGGGTTAGTCTGAAACCAAGTTACCCAGCTTTTCCAGACTCCTGAATAAGTATATTGTAGAGGTATACTCACTATTCCGGACTCTGGAAGTAACTCAGGAGCGCTTATGCCTGCGGTTAGTCTGACATCTAACTACCCAGCTTTCCCAGATTCTGGAATGACAAGTATACAGGTATACTCGCTATTAAGGACTCTGGAAAAGCTGGGTGACCAATTGTATTTAACATAACTTTAATTACCAAGTTAAAAGGCTTTACCAGACTCCTGAAGGGCAAATAAGCATCGATACAGAAATATGGGTAAGATGATAGGGCACATATCACATCCAGGACTCTGGAAAAGCTGGGTGGCAAACCCTATGGGGCAAATGGTTACATGAATGTTATTAGTCTGAATTGAGCTTTTCGGCTTTTCCAGACCCCTGAATGGCAAAACACTAAAGATATGGACAGTATATTAAGACACATATCACATTCAGGACTCTGGAAAAGCTGGATCACAAATCCTATAGGGGCAAATCCACAATGTTTTCATGTCTGTCATTAGTTTGAATTGAGCTATTCTGAATTGAGCTATACCCCTGAATGGCAAATGAACAGGATAATAGTCTACATATCACATTCAGGACTCAGGTAAAGCTGGCAATTGCACAGTGTTTACATGACTGATGAATGTAATTAGTTTGAATTGAGCTAACCAGCTTTCCCAGAGCCCTGAATGGCAAATAAGGATAAATACAAAGACAACGGCAGATTAAAAAGGGCACATTTAACTTTCCGGACTCTGGAAAAGCTGGGTGATGAACATTATGGCAGCAAACACAGGGGGTCATTTATCAAAACTGGTGTAAAATCAAACTAGCTCAGTTGCCCCTAGCAACCAATCAGATTCCACCTTTCATTTTGGACAGCTACTTTGGAAAATGAAAGGTGGAATCTGATTGGTTGCTATGGGCAACTAAGCCAGTTTTACGTTACACCAGTTTTGATAAATGACCCCCTTTAGTGTCTACATGACTTTTGTTAGTCTGAAACATAACTATCCAGCCTCCTAAGACCCCTGACAGGCAGATAAGCATATCTACAGAGACATAGGCACATTTTACATTCAGGACTCTGGAAAAGCTGGGTGACAAACCCCATAGGGGAAAATCACAGTTTTTATTTGATTGTCGTTTGAATTCTAGATAAAGGGCTTTCCCAGACCCCTGAAGGGCAACCAATCATAGATGCAGAGATAAGGGCAGAAATCTGGCGCACTTCACATTCTGGTTTCTGGAAAAGCTGGATGAGAGATCCTATAGGAGTCTATTCACAGGGTATACATAATGGTCCTTAGTCTAAGGCCCAGCTAAAAGTCTTTCCCAGACTCCTGAAGGGCAAATAAGCAGATAACAAGGCATCAGTACCATTCAGGACTTCAGAAAAGCTGGGTGACTACCATCATAGGATGAACTCAACTGCATTTTACATGACGCTGTGTCCGCAACTCAACTTTCCCAAATTTCTGAAGGGCCAAAAAAGCATACATGTACAATGACACAGCCAGAACAAGATGGCCGAAAGGCATATACATTCTCCAAGTCTCAGGACTCTGGAAAAGCTGGGTGTTTAGTTCTATACTGGAGGCTCCCAGGATCTTCAGGAATTTCTCCGTCCAGTCCAATACATCACTGCCAGCCCGGCCTTATCTGCCTTTCTATTCCTGTCAGCTCAATGCCAGACGGCAGAGGACAAGGCTGGAGGTTTTTGTCGTCATCATCCCTGAGATTGTTTCTGGAGTCTCCTGGTGCCGAGATAACCCAGACTCTGCTGAAGACGGAGCTGACCCCCGGGGGTCGCGCAATGGTCACCGAGTCCGATCAGTCACAAGCTGCACGTCAGCGTACGGAGAAATCCAAGAACACATTACGTAATAGAGGAGGACGAGCGAAAGACGACTGTCATAATATTATATGTATTATTATTCTTAGGAATACTGTTTTAACCTGACTGCGGAGGACTTAAAGACAAATTTTTTGTTGTTTTTTGTCTCTCTGCGTTTCAAAGGATGTATCTGTAATGTAAGAATGTAATATAATAAAATATACCACATATATAAAATAGTATAACGCAAAAAAATATTTTATAATAGAAGATAAAATCAATTTCTGTTTTTCTCTATTTTTATACCGTTTACATTTCCCATTCAACAGCCTGTTACATTATTCTTCAGGTTATTACAGTCTATGTTTTCTGCTTTTATGCCTTGTATTCACAAGAAACTGTATTTTATACTAAATAATTATCATTTTTTGTAATTTTTGTTAAACATGGGGGGTCATTTATCAAACTGGTGTAAAGTAGAACTGGCTTAGTTGCCCATAGCAACCAATCAGATTCCTCCTTTCATTTTTCACTGCTCCTTTGGAAAATGAAAGGAGGAGTCTGATTGGTTGCTATGGGCAACTGAGCCAGTTCTACTTTACACCAGTTTGATAAACGACCCCCCATAATCTTAACCACTTCCCGTCCGCACGTTGACTATAAACGTCCGGGAAGTGGTTATCTATCTCTGAATGGCCGTTTATAAACGGCCATTCAGAGATAGCAGCTGCACGCTAATCGTGCAGCTGCACAGTGGGGTACCTGCTGTCAGTGACAGCAGGGTACCCCAAAGAGAAGGCAGGGACCGTTCCCAGGGGTCCCTGCCTTCTAGATCGCTGTATACACAGCGCTCAACGAGCGCTGTGTATACATATCAGGAAGCGCTATTGCGCTTCCTGTCCCAGCCCGGCGGTCACATGATCGCCGGGGCCGGGAGAGTGCAGGAGCTGCCGGGTCTCTCATAGACCCGATCAGCCCTGCACTGAGGCTGTACAGCATAGTATTATGCTGTACAGCCTCTCTGGGGATGTATTTCCCCTGTAACTGGGGCCACTATGTCAGCTACTATGTCAGCCCCAGTTACAGGAGAAATCAAGTGTAAAAAAAAATAAAATAAGTGAAGTTAAATGTCCCCCTGAGATCTTGTATGACCTTATGGGGGACACAAAGTGTAAAAAATAAAAATAAAAAAAAATAGTATCATAAAAAAATAAAAATAAATCACATATATATAAAAAAAAATAATTTCCCCCCAAATATTTCATTAAAAAAGTTACAAATAAAAATAAATAAATAAGATACACATATTTGGTATCACCGCGTCCGAAACGACCGTCTCTATAAAAATATCACATGATCTACCCCATAAAGTGAACTGCGTAAAAAAATCTAATAAAAATTAAGCCAAAACAGCTTTTTTTGTCGCATCACCTACCAAAAAACATAATATTAAACAATCAAAAAGTCGTATGCATCCCAAAATGGTAGCAATAAAATCGTCACCTCATCCCGCAAAAAATGAGCCCCCACACAAGATTATAGCCCGAAAAATGAAAAAAAAAATGGCTCTTAAAAAACTGCAACACAAAAACATGATTTTTCTTCTAAAAATGCTCTTATTGTGTAAAACGTAAAAAAATAAATAAAAAATAGACATATTTGGTATCGTTGCGTCCGTAACAACTGGCTCTACAAAAATATCACATGATCTACCCCATCAAGTGAACGGTGTAAAAAAAATATAGAAAAATGCCCCTAAACTGCTTTTTTTTTTAGTTAACCTCCCAAAAATTAGATTAAAAAGTGATCAGAAAGCCATATGTACCCCAAAATGGTGCCAATAAAAAGCACAGCTTCTCCCGCAAAAAATAAGACCTCACGCAGCTCAGTCCACAAAAAAATTAAAAAGTTATCACTCTTACAAACCATGACAAAAAATTCCATGTTAGAAAATGCAGATGCTGCTCCTCCCCTTCTGAGCCCTGGCGTATCCCCAAATAACAGTTTACGACCACATGTGGGGTGTTTCTGCAAACTGCAGAATCGGGGTAATAAATATTGAGTTTTGTTTTGTTGTTAACCCTTGATGTGTTACAGGAAAAAATTATTAAAATGGAAAATCTGCCAAAAAAGTGAAATTTTGAAATGTCACATCTATTTTGCTTTAATTCCTGTGGAATACTTAAAGGGTTAACAACATTTCTAAAACCAGTTTTGAATAGTTTGAGGGGTGTAGTTTCTAAAATGGGGTCATTTATGGGTGGTTTTTATTATGTAAGCCTCACAAAGTGACTTCAGAACTGAACTGGTCCTTAAAAAAGTTGATTTTGCAAATTTGCAAAAATTGCGTCTAAAATTCTAAACCTTCTACTGTCCTAAAAAAATAAAATGACACTACCAAAATGATGCCAACATAAAGTTGACATATGGGGAATGTAAATTAAAAAGTATTTTATGGGGCATCACTATCTGTCTTAAAAGCAGAGAGATTGAAATTTAAAAAACAGTGATTTTTTTCAAATTTTCGGTAACTTTTGGATTTTTTTATAAATAAAATTAAAACTTATCGACTCAAGTTTGCCATTAACTTGAAGTACAATGTGTCACGAGAAAACAATCTCAGAATCGCTTGGCTAAGTAAAAGCGTTCCAAAGCTATTACCACATGAAGTTACACATGTCAGATTTGAAAAATTAGGCCTGGTCAGGAAGGGGGGAAATGGCTCAGAGCTGAAGTGGTTAAAAAAAAAAAAATGTAATAATTTTTATACATCACATTATACACTGCTCCTTTACATGATTACGACCACCCTGCAATCCAGCAGCGGTGGTTGTGCTCTCACATGATAGGAAAAGGCTCCGACTTTGTGGTAGTCAGGACTGCGGGAACGCACATAGGTTGGTGCTTTTCCCTATAGTGTGCATGACCACTGCTACTGGATTGCAGGGTGGTCGTAACAATGGAAAGGAACAGTAAAGGAGCAGTGTATAATGTGATGTATATAAATTATAAAAAATGCATTTTTTTTAAAGATTATGGGGGTCATTTATCAAACTGGTGTAAAGTAGAACTGGCTTAGTTGCTCATAGCAACCAATCAGATTCCACCTTTCATTTTTCACTGCTCCTTTAGAGAATAAAAGGAGGAATCTGGTTGGTTGCTAGGGGCAACTAAGTCAGTTCTACTTTACACCAGTGTGATAAATGACCCCCATAAACTTAAAAAAAAAAAATTCTTTTTTTAATAATTTTTATACATCACATTATACACTGCTCCTTTCCATGGTTACGACCCACCCTGCAATCCAGTACCGGTGGTAGTCGTGCTTTCACATTATAGGAAAAATCACCAGCCTCGCTGGTAGTCAGGACCGCGGGAACGCATATAGGTCATATAGACTGCTCAGATCAGGCTATAGACTACCTTACACACATTAAAACAGTACCTTTCTTAACGATGTCCCACGCTGAAATCCTCAGAAAAACACTTTTATAATATATGCAAATGACCTCCCGCAAGTGCCCGGAAGCCTCCTTATACAAGAAGGTGCCCAAGCCCGCGGGCGATTTGAAATGCAAACCCCTCCCTTTTCCATGCTCTGGCCCGCCCTCCTTCATTATAATAACCTCCTCCTCCTCCTGGTCACAAGTCCAGCGCTGTGCCGCTCTTCGGATCCCCGGGGCCTGCACACTGCTCTGCCCATTGTGGGCAGAGGCACTGGGCCTTTTAGTGCGCATGCGCCACTGTTCCCAGGCTGGCCGAAGTAAAAAGCTGCCGCAGTGCGCAGGTTCCGGGCGCTGGATGAGCGGCGCAGCGCTGGACTTGTGACCAGGAGGAGGAGAAGGTTATTATAATGAAGGAGGGCGGGCCGGAGCATGGAAAAGGGAGGGGTTTGAGTTTCAAATCGCCCGGGGGCTTGGGCACCTTCTTGTATAAGGTGGCTCCGGGCACTTGCGGGGGGGTCATTTGCATATATTATAAAAGTGTTTTTCTGAGGATTTCAGCGTGGGACATCGTTAAGAAAGGTACTGTTTTAATGTGTGTAAGGTAGTCTATAGCCTGATCTGAGCAGTCTATGACGCTCAGATCACGACCACCGCCGCTGGATTGCAGGGCGGTCGTAACCATGCAAAGGAGCCGTGTATAATGTGATGTATATAAATTATTTAAAAAAATTTTAAAAAAATTAAAAAATCATGGGGGTCATTTATCAAAACTGGTGTAAAGGAGAACTGGCTTAGTTGCCCATAGCAACCAATCAGATTCCTCCTTTCATTTTTCACTGCTCCTTTGGAAAATGAAAGGAGGAATCTGATTGGTTGCTATGGGCAACTGAGCCAGTTGTACTTTACATCAGTTTTGATAAATGGCCCCCATAATGTTTAAAAAAAAATATATATAATATATATATATATATATATATATATATATATATATATATATATATTAAATACACATACACATATGCTTCATTGATAACTTATTTTTTTCTCACTGAGAAAACACGTGTGAAGAAAATTCCATTGGGAGGTAAACAGCACCACCTAGTGGTAAAATATGGTTATTTATGGAATTTACATTTGAAATGACTAATAAAACGTTCCTTCTCCTCCTTACGCCCTAATGTATGCATCGGTCCGATTGTCAGCATATACGTAAATGCTCTGATTCACCAATTGTGAACACCTTATACACTGACATAACTCTAATGTATTTCAACAAAGAGGAACCGAGCCTGTTAGGTCTTTTCACCCACAGGTATCTGGTGGCGTACCTCTTACACAAGGGGTCTGTGATGGTGGTGGTGGGGTCCAGCACTGAACTGCACCCCATGCTTACCAAAAAAAATTATCATTGCAGTTACTTCAAACCTCCAGTAGATGGAGCTGTATACTGTTCCCACTGAGTTTGATACTTGTTGTAGAAGTCCACATGCAGTGAGCTCCCCCTAGTGGTGGCTGCAGAAAGCTAGAATTTTTGTCGATTTTGACAACTAGACTGGCATGCTGTGCTATAATAATCCAACAACTGGGCTAAATTCACATTTTCTACTACAGATCTACTGCAGAAAAGTGGGACAATTATTATAAATGTGCGCCCCCCCCCCCCCCCCCCCCCGCTAAGTCGAGGAGGAAGGTGAAGACCCCAGGAACCCATCCATTGCCTTGTATCTTGTCCTCAGCTCTGCGCTCCTCCAGTCGGTGACCTCCATTATCTCCTCACCGTGTTGTCTGACATATTGAGTCTTAATGGACGCGGCCGGTGTGTGACATATGAAGTGCGGATGAGAGACGTCTCTGGTAAACCCCTGCGCTCTGATTGATGAGGACACTGAGGGCCGGGCCCACCATTCAGACCACAAGGAATGGAGCATTCCAGCCGGCATCATCATCATCATCATCACTATAAATCATAAGCAGGGACGCTTTCTGCCACAGACGGCACATACTCCAATTACATAATTAGTATTCAGGGTCAGACGGTCATTAGTATAAATGTCTCCTAGGTTAAGTAGCATTTAAATGGCATTGTTAATCATGGGCTTCCTGGTTCAGGAATACAATACCAAAACTGCAGTGAGGACTGACACTTAAAGAGCTATTTCAAGTTTTAAACTTAAAAGTTTAATATGGCTATGTAATGACTTGACACCAATTTTATCGTCATGTCCAGGAACAGAGTAAGGCTACTTTCACACTACAGTTTTCAATTCCACTATTGAGATCCGCCATAGGATGCATTAAATTCCGTTTGGGTGCGTCCCTATTGCAGATAGAAAACGGATCCATGACTTTCAATGGTGTTCATGGCGGATACATGCAGTTGTATTATTGTAACGGAAGCGTTTTTGTAGATCCATGACGGATCCGCAAAAAACGCTAGTGTGAAAGTAGCCTAAGGCACATGGAGAACCTGGACAAAAATAAGGTGGGGGATACTTAGTCCCCCATAGTGGCCACATATAGGATGGATTTACGGATAGACAGACAGATAGATAGATAGATAGATAGATAGATAGATAGATAAAAGATTAGATAGATTAGATGATAGATAGATAAGATAGATATTATATAAATATGAGACAGATGGATGGATAGATAGATAGATAGATAGATAGATAGATAGATAGATAATAGATAGATAGATAATAGATAGATAGATAGATAGATAATAGATAGATGATAGATAGATAGATAGATAGATAGATAGATATAGATAGTGATAGATAGATAGATAGATAGATAGATAATAGATAGATAGATAATAGATAGATAGATAGATAGATAGATAGATAGATAATAGATAGATAATAGATAGATAGATAGATAATAGATAGATGATAGATACATAGATAATTGATAGATGATAGATAGATGATAGATAGATGATAGATAGATGATAGATAGATAGATAATAGATAGATAGATAATAGATAGATGATAGAATAGATAGATAATAGATAGATGATAGATAGATAGAGATAGATAGATAGATAGATAGATGATAGATAGATAGATAGATAGATAGATAGATATAGATAGATAGATAGATAGATAGATAGATAGATAGATAATAGATAGATGATAGATAGATAGATAGATAGATAGATAGATAGATAATAGATAGATAGATAATAGATAGATGATAGATAGATAGATAGATAGATAGATAGATAGATAGATAGATAATAGATAGATGATAGATAGATAGATAATAAATAGATAATAGATAGATAGATAGATAGATAGATAGATAGATAGATAATAGATAGATAATAGATAGATAGATAGATAGATAGATAGATAGATAGATAGATAGATAGAGGTTTACCTGTCTTTTACCTGTGTTGGACATGATCTGGTTGGACTGTTCCCATTAACTTACGGCAAGCAGAGATCTAGATCTAAGAAACAATGTTGTGGCTAATGGAACAAACTGACATAGACACAGAGATAAAGCATATATACAACTGTCTCCAGGGAGAGCTGAGTGAAAATCGATCTGGTCACCACTGCAGCCCCTGAATGGTAAATCTGCCTGGCTGCACTGCAGTATGAGAGGAGGGGAATTAACATAGGTGTACTTTTTCATATATTCAGCAAAATATTGTCAAAATTTTATTGTATATTTTTGTGTGGATTTGGTTATTTTGAGGTTGGAAGTATTTTTTAGACCGTTGTATTGGAGGTCGTCCATTCTGCTGGGAGTTGTGATGAATACATGTCATTCTCGACTCCTCGCGGGTCTCACCTGTCCCTATGGGTTGTGAAGTACTGGGGACTCTCATTAGTCAAACAGATAAACAGGGTGAGCTACGCCTCCGTCCATCACCACGTCCTAGATTACATCTCATTGTGTTACATTAAGAGAATTATTCATAAATAATCGAGCCTCCATCCTCCGCCATGCCTCCTCCTCACCTCTGTCCAGGGGAAGGCTTGCTCTATGGAAAATGATCTCATAGCTGCCTCATATCCGCATGTGGGTAGAGCTGATAACACATCTGCCAAAGAGGGACTCAGCTGTCAGGAACATGCAGCATACTAATACTCCCAGCATTCACAGAAACTGTGACAAGAAAACCTACTGGTCAGATGGCCTACCAAAAATACTGCCCCTTATGGACAAAAATATAACGACTATAATACTGCCTTAAAATATAGAATATAACTACTATAGTAATGACCCTCAGGTACATGAATATAACTACTATATAATACTGCTCCTATGTACAAGAATATAACTACTATAATACTGCTCCTATGGAAAAGAATATAACTACTATAATACTGCTCCTATGTACAAGAATATAACTACTATAGTACTGCCTCCTATGTACAAGAATATAACTACTATAATACTGCTCCTATGTACAGGAATATAACTACTATAATACTGCTCCTATGTACAAGAATATAACTACTATAATACTGCCTCCTATGTACAGGAATATAACTACTATAATACTGCTCCTATGTACAAGAATATAACTACTATAATACTGCTCCTATGTACAAGAATATAACTACTATAATACTGTCTCCTATGTACAAGAATATAACTACTATAATACTGCTCCTATGTACAAGAATATAACTACTATAATACTGCTCCTATGTACTAGAATATAACTACTATAATACTGCTCCTATGTACAAGAATATAACTACTATAATATTGCTCCTATGTACAAGAATATAACTACTATAATACTGCCTCCTATGCACAGGAATATAACTACTATAATACTGCCTCCTATGTACAAGAATATAACTACTATAATACTGCTCCTATGTACAAGAATATAACTACTATAATACTGCTCCTATGTACAAGAATATAACTACTATAACACTGCCTCCTATGTACAAGAATATAACTACTATAATACTGCCTCCTATGTACTAGAATATAACTACTATAACACTGCCTCCTATGTACAAGAATATAACTACTATAATAATACTGCTCCTATGTACAAGAATATAACTACTATAATACTATCTACCTCCTATGTACAAGAAATATAACTACTATAATACTGCTCCTATGTACAAGAATATAACTACTATAATACTGCTCCTATGTACAAGAATATAACTACTATAATACTGCTCCTATGTACAAGAATATAACTACTATAATATACTGCTCCTATGTACAAGAATATAACTACTATAATACTGCTCCTATGTATGTACAAGAATATAACTACTATAATACTGCTCCTATGTACAAGAATATAACTACTATAATAATACTGCTCCTATGTACAAGAATATAACTACTATAATACTGCTCCTATGTACAAGAATATATAACTACTATAATACTGCCTCCTATGTACAAGAATATAACTACTATAATACTGCTCCTATGTACAAGAATATAACTACTATAATACTGCTCCTATGTACAAGAATATAACTACTATAAAATACTGCCCTCCTATGTACAAGAATATAACTACTATAATACTGCTCCTATGTACAAGAAATATAACTACTATAATACTGCTCCTATGTACAAGAATATAACTACTATAATACTGCTCCTATGTACAAGAATATAACTACTATAATACTGCTCCTATGTACAAGAATATAACTACTATAATACTGCTCCTATGTACAAGAATATAACTACTATAATATACTGCTCCTATGTACAAGAATATAACTACTATAATACTGCTCCTATGTACAAGAATATAACTACTATAATACTGCTCCTATGTATACAAGAATATAACTACTATAATACTGCCTCCTATGTACAAGAATATAACTACTATAATACTGCTCCTATGTACAAGAATATAACTACTATAATACTGCTCCTATGTACAAGAATATAACTACTATAATACTGCTCCTATGTACAAGAATATAACTACTATAATACTGCTCCTATGTACAAGAATATAACTACTATAATACTGCTCCTATGTACAAGAATATAACTACTTATAATACTGCCTCCTATGTACAAGAATATAACTACTATAATACTGCCTCCTATGTACAAGGAATATAACTACTATAATACTGCTCCTATGTACAAGATATAACTACTATAATTACTGCCTCCTATGTACAAGAATATAACTACTATAATACTGCTCCTATGTACAAGATAAACTACTATAATACTGCTCCTATGTACAAGATATAATACTATAATACTGCCTCCTATGTACAAGAAATAACTACTATAATACTGCTCCTATGTACAAGAATATAACTACTATAATACTGCTCCTATGTACAAGAAATATAACTACTATATAATACTGCTCCTATGTACAAGAATATAACTACTATAATACTGCCTCCTATGTACAAGAATATAACTACTATAATACTGCCTCCTATGTACAAGAATATAACTACTATAATACTGCTCCTTGTACAAGAATATAACTACTATAATACTGCCCCTATGTACAAGAATATAACTACTATAATACTGCTCCTATGTACAAGAATATAACTATATAATACTGCTGCCTATGTACAAGAATATAACTTACTATAATACTGCTCCTATGTACAAGAATATAACTACTATAATACTGCTTCCTATGTACAAAGAATATAACTACTATAATACTGCCTCCCTATGTACAAGAATATAACTACTATAATACTGCGCTCCTATGTACAAGAATATAACTACTATAATACTGCCTTCACTGTACAAGAATATAACTACTATAATACTGCCTCCTATGTACAAGAATATAACTACTATAATACTGCCTCCTATGTACAAGAATATAACTACTTAATACTGCTCCTATGTACAAGAATATAAACTACTATAATACTGCTCCTATGTACAAGAATATAACTACTATAATACTGCTCCTATGTACAAGAATTATAACTACTATAATACTGCTCCTATGTACAAGAATATAACTACTATAAATACTGCTCCTATGTACAAGAATATAACTACTATAATACTGCTCTATGTACAAGAATATAACTACTATAATACTGCTCCTATGTACAAGAATATAACTACTATAATACTGCTCCTATGTATACAAGAATATAACTATACTATAATACTGCCTCCTATGTACAAGAATATAACTACTATAATACTGCTCCTATGTACAAGAATATAACTACTATAATACTGCTCCCTATGTACAAGAATATAACTACTATAATACTGCTCCTATGTACAAGAATATAACTACTATAATACTGCTCCTATGTACAAGAATATAACTACTATAATACTGCTCCTATGTACAAGAATATAACTACTATAATACTGCTCCTATGTACAAGAATATAACTACTATAATACTGCTCCTATGTACAAGAATATAACTACTATAATACTGCCTCCTATGTACAAGAATATAACTACTATAATACTGCCTCCTATGTATAAACTACTATAATACTGCCTCCTATGTACAAGAATATCACTACTATAATACTGCTCCTATGTACAAGAATATAACTACTATAATACTGCTCCTATGTACAAGAATATAACTGCTATAATACTGTATTTATGTGAAGTAATATAATTAATAAAGTGCACACTACATGTATTATATATGATGTTTAGTAGTAAGAATACATATTACTGTTATATACTGGTAGTGTATATCCGTGAGATAATCCACAATATTAACTCATGATGTCCTGCATCCCCCCGCGCTACGTGCGTTCACATCTGCGGTACTGATAATGTGCGGGGCGGCCTACACGTAGAAGACAGGCACTGATGCCAGGCGCCAATATGGGCCAGGCCTCCTGTCTACACAGGCTTTTTCCCCACCAGCACTGAAAACACATGGCGTCAGGGGTGACCTCAGCTTCCTGCCAGAAGACGGAGAGGAGCGGGGAAGATGCTGGTTATTTTGGCTTTTGGACAGAGTCCTGCAGAAGCTCAGACCCTGACATCAAACATGCGGCCACTGTCTGGACTTATCAGTGACAGCTTTTTCCAGGGTGGAAGACTCTGTGATGGCTGGCAGCATGGCTGACCCCTGGCTCACTCCGCTCACTTGTATGGCTGAACTGCTGACCGCCGCCCGAATGCCGTATAGAGAGAGAGTTCAGCCAAATGTAAAGCAACAGCGTTCATTTCAATGTATAGAGTAGAAATACTCATCCCCGGAAGGAACGTTCCCCTTTCATTTTGACCATTTTGGCACCAAATGGTACTGAGTTTACCCTGCAGCGGTGTCCAACATGGCAGCTGGCGCCCCCTACCTGTGTCCGGTGTAAAATGAGCCCCAAACCAGCAGTCATGTTGTACTGATGGAGGCTACTCTCCTCATAGCACCACTTTGCAAAGGTGTGCACTGATCAAGTCTGCTGTTTACTGACCTAGTGATGTCCATTGGCCTTGACCTGCGCCCCAAGTACACACTGAGGCATCACTTACTAGTCCTAGGCCATATCCGACAGCCACCAGGATGTTCCTTATAATGTTTCATTGAGTTTTCATCACTTTTTTGCCATTTTCACTCATTTTTTTAGTTCATTTTCATTCCGGTTGCTACAGGGAAACTGTCAACATGCTGCTGTTGATGGATCTGATATTCTTATTATGTGACTCTGTTTAGTACTTTGATTAAATGGAAACACCGCAGGTCTGATTGGATCAATAGCTACTCACTGTATAGTGGTCGTCTACTTTGGACCCCCTCACCCAGGGGTGCACCACCAATGAGGCCAGGTGAGGCGATCGCCTCAGGCAGCACCAGGTAGGGGCAAGAGAGGGGCAGTGGAAAGGCCATAGGCCATAGGGGTTAGGTTAAGAAATTGCCATTGGGGAGGGAGGGGCGCCATTTCAGTTTTCGCCTCAGGCAGCAGAAAGGCTAGGTGCACCCCTGCCCTCACCCCATCGTTGACCCTCTTCTAATCTTTACCTGGCCTTCTGCAAAGAGTGGAAATCCCATAGGCCGATCCTGCGTGGATTGGGCTTCATGCATCACCACTGTATCCGTTTTGCGGTCCGGAAATACTAATACTGTCAGTGTTGCACCTGCATTTTTTTTGCGGACCCATCTACTTCAAGGGGTCCGCTGTCGGCATTTTGCACATAAGTAGAGGACTTGTTCTATCTTTAAGGGCTCATGCACACAAACGTATTTTCTTTCCGTGTCCGTTCCGTTTTTTGCGTCCGCAAAACACAAAAAAACCCA
Source organism: Rhinella marina (assembly GCA_900303285.1). Classification (NCBI taxonomy): domain Eukaryota; kingdom Metazoa; phylum Chordata; class Amphibia; order Anura; family Bufonidae; genus Rhinella; species Rhinella marina. Next base: position 150,545 of record ONZH01008967.1, read on the forward strand.
AAAAAACGGAAGTTACTCTGTGTGCATTCCGTTTCCATATGTCCGTATATGCTTTCCACAAAAAAAAATAGAACATGTCATATCACTGTCCGCATAATGGACAAGGATAGGACTGTTCTATTAGGGGTCAGCTGTTCCGTTCCGCAAAATACGGAATGCACGCGGACGTCATCCGTATTTTTTGCGGATCCGTTTTTTTTGCGGACAGCAAAATACATACGGTCGTGTGCTACATCTGTGTGCTTTCCGCTTCTGTATGTCCATTCCACAAAAAGGTAGAACATGTCCACAAAATGCAAACCACAGACCCATTGAAAACAATGGAACTGCAAAAAAAAAAAAAAAAAGAATGTTTTATGTATCTAAGCTCGTCATGTGTGATACTCTCTCAGAGGAGAAACGTATTAAAGTTCAAAAGTCTAAATCTGATCTGAAATGAAAAAAATATGAAGTTATACTATATAAATAAGCTCCGTACTGAATGTGGTGGGAGGGACGTGTATGGAAAATGACCCACAGAAGACCCTCACAGACATCATTTCCCTGTGCTGAGGAGCGATGTAAAGATGGAGTTTTATCACCACCTTGTGGCAGTGATGTGAACAGCAGGCAGATATTACAATAAATGCTGCCACGCTGTATTTGTCCCCTAAGGTACCTCTTTTACAGAAAAATGGGTCAGGGTTAAAAAAAAACCTAAGGGAAGCAGTTACCTGGTCTAGGCCTTCAGGTGGGCTAACCCACATTTGGGCAAAGAACTCTGAAAATACATAAAAACAAAGAAATGTTAAAAATTATACCAAGTGAAGAGTGAATTTTCTAACATGCAACCCAGTGGCGTAGCTACCGGGGGGCAGGGGGGGCGACGGCTCCGGGCCCAGTGACTCAGGGGGGCCCAGAATCAGGCGAATACAAGTGAGCGCTTCCATTATGGAAGCGCTCACTTGTATTTAGGGACCCCCATCAGACCTCAGATCAGCCCACCCAGCCACATAGGATTAAAATAAAAAACCTTACTTACCTGTTCTGCGCTGGGCTGCCCTCCGGTCCGCGCTCTGCTCTCTTCCCTGGTGGCGCGCACTATGACCTGACGCTGCACGCAGCGTCAGGTCATAGTGTGCGCGGGCCAGGGAAGAGAGCAGAGCGCGGACCGGAGGGCAGCCGCAGCGCAGAACAGGTAAGTAAGGTTTTTTATTTTAATCCTATGTGGCTGGGTGGGCTGATCTGAGGTCTGATGGGGGCACAATACGCTGATCTGAGGTCTGATAGGGGCACAGTAGGCTGATATGAGGTCTGATGGGGCACAATACACTGATCTGAGGTCTGATGGGGGCACAATACGCTGATCTGAGGTCTGATGGGGGCACAATACGCTGAACTGAGGTCTGATGGGGGCACAATACGCTGATCTGAGGTCTGATGGGGGCACAATACGCTGATCTGAGGTCTGATGGGGGCACAGTAGGCTGATATAAGGTCTGATGGGGGCACAGTCTGCTGATCTGAGGTCTGATGGGGGCACAATACGCTGATCTGAGGTCTGATGGAGGCACAATACGCTGATCTGAGGTCTGATGGGAGCACATTAAGCTGATCTGAGGTCTGATGGGGGCACAATACGCTGATGTGAGGTCTGATGGGGGCACAGTAGGCTGATGTGAGGTCTGATGGGGGCACAATACGCTGATCTGAGGTCTGATGGGGGCACAATACGCTGGTCTGAGGTCTGATGGGGCACAATAAGCTGGTCTGAGGTCTGATGGAGGCACAATACGCTGATCTGAGGTCTGATGGGGGCACAATACGCTGATCTGAGGTCTGGTGGGGGGCACAATACGCTGATCTGAGGTCTGATGGGGGCACAGTAGGCTGATGTGAGGTCTGATGGGGGCACAATACGCTGATCTGAGGTCTGATGGGAGCACATTAAACTGATCTGAGGTCTGATGGGGGCACAGTAGGCTGATGTGAGGTCTGATGGGGGCACAGTAGGCTGATGTGAGGTCTGATGGGGGCACAGTAGGCTGATCTGAGGTCTGATGGGGGCACAGTAGGCTGATGTGAGGTCTGATGGGGGCACAGTAGGCTGATCTGAGATCTGATGGGGGCACAATACGCTGATCTGAGGTCTGATGGGGGCACAATACGCTGATCTGAGATCTGATGGGGGCACAATACGCTGATCTGAGGTCTGATGGGGGCACAATACGCTGATGTGAGGTCTGATGGGGGCACATTCTGATGATCTGAGGTCTGATGGGGGCACATTCTGATGATCTGAGGTCTGATGGGTGCACAATATGCTGATCTGAGGTCTGATGGGGCACAATACGCTGAACTGAGGTCTGATGGGGGCACAATACGCTGATCTGAGGTCTGATGGGGGCACAATACGCTGATCTGAGGTCTGATGGGGGCACAGTAGGCTGATATAAGGTCTGATGGGGGCACAGTCTGCTGATCTGAGGTCTGATGGGGGCACAATACGCTGATCTGAGGTCTGATGGAGGCACAATACGCTGATCTGAGGTCTGATGGGAGCACATTAAGCTGATCTGAGGTCTGATGGGGGCACAATACGCTGATGTGAGGTCTGATGGGGGCACAGTAGGCTGATGTGAGGTCTGATGGGGGCACAATACGCTGATCTGAGATCTGATGGGGGCACAATACGCTGATCTGAGGTCTGATGGGGGCACAATACGCTGGTCTGAGGTCTGATGGGGCACAATAAGCTGGTCTGAGGTCTGATGGAGGTACAATACGCTGATCTGAGGTCTGATGGGGGCACAATACGCTGATCTGAGGTCTGGTGGGGGGCACAATACGCTGATCTGAGGTCTGATGGGGGCACAGTAGGCTGATGTGAGGTCTGATGGGGGCACAGTAGGCTGATCTGAGGTCTGATGGGGGCACAGTAGGCTGATGTGAGGTCTGATGGGGGCACAGTAGGCTGATCTGAGATCTGATGGGGGCACAATACGCTGATCTGAGGTCTGATGGGGGCACAATACGCTGATCTGAGATCTGATGGGGGCACAATACGCTGATCTGAGGTCTGATGGGGGCACAATACGCTGATGTGAGGTCTGATGGGGGCACATTCTGATGATCTGAGGTCTGATGGGGGCACATTCTGATGATCTGAGGTCTGATGGGGGCAGGGGACTGTTAGTTTAGTGATGTAAAAACTGGGGACAGGTTTCCTTTAACATAGGAGTCCCGTTGTTTTTTAATCCTATTACTCCTATATTTTACTGCATTATGTGGTAGTGTATTTACAGTAGGGTATGTAGAAAGTCTATTGTACTGTACTTAACAGCATAGATGATCTTGCAGTTTATATAGTCATCTTTCTAATACAATATTATAACCACAACTAGTAGTATGTGCCTGTGAAGTTGGAAACGTGCGTTTGGGAAGCCAAGTGGGGGGCCCACTCAAGTATGTTTCGCCCCCCCTGTGCTGAACCTCTAGCTACGCCTCTGATGCAACCATTTATTTTTTTTCAGTTTCTCACTGTTTTCAAGCTGCCTGCTGTCAGTGAATAGAAACTGGAATTCTTCACCTACACACAGTCTTATATCTAAAGTACTTCTGTTTGTTGAAGAGCAGTTAATTGAGGATCCATCGGATCTTCACAGACGTCTTTGGTTCCTTGTGTAAGAAGATCTGTTGATTTCTGGGAAAGAGAGAACCAAACAATGACTCTCAGACAGGGAGGCAGCTGTTTTTAAAATGGGAAGCAGTAGGCACGTTTGGCCAGCTCTGTGCGGCGCAGCCGGCGGCCCTTTGAAATAATAGAGAGAGGAGCCGGTGACGCACTCGGCTGGCGTCCTCGTTTCCATAACAACAGGGGGCGGGGAGGTGCTGCTGGCAGCGCGCTTCCTCAGAGTGGCCGGCGTTCCAATCCCCTAGGCAACGAGCAGGAGCAGGGCCAGGAATAAGTGCCGACATTGATTGGGCAGTGGTTGGGCTGTGTCTCACGTGATGCTGGCCATGTCATGTGACCCATCAATCTGGCTATTTAAAGGGAACCTGTCATCAACTTTATGCTGACTGTACTGAGGGCAACATAAAATAGTGACAGAAATGCTGATTTCAGCGGTGTGTCTCTCTTGAGCTAAAAGTGAGTGGTTGCTGAGAACCAACATCACAATCATTGCATCCCAGGCCTTCAAAAGAGTCAAATCTACCTGAGAAGAGTCATGGTTATTCCTAATCTCCTGCTCTCCCCACCCATCTGCTGATGATTGGCAGTTCTCTCCTAGAGAGAAAGGGAGAAAACTAGGTAGAAGCCTGTCAGTCATCAGCAGGTGGGCGGAGAGAGCAGGAATTCATGAATAACCAGGACTCTTCTCATGAACATTTGACTCTTTTCCAGGCCTAATCTGCAATGTTTGTGATGTTGGTTCTTGGCAACCACTTACTTTTAACTTATAAATGACAGACCGCTGAAATCAACTCACCTGTCTGTACTTTATTCTGCCGTTAGCATGGGCAGCATAAAGGTGATGACAGGTTCTCTTTAAACAGGCAACTTGTTGGCCACAGGTTGCCTGTGATTGGTTTCCCTTTTTGGATTGTGCCTCACTAACTCTCACGCGTTCTTTTACTACTTGGATTTTGACTTCGGCTTGTTACTTCGACTTTGACCTTGCTTGACCCTTTGGATTGACACGACCTCCTGTTTTTTTTACTTCAGCTTTCCCTGGTTCCAGTTTTGCTTCTGTTTAGGATTGATTGTTTTCTCGGTTTCCAACCCCGGCCTGGTAACGTTTACGCATTTATTGTGTCTAGTTTGTCTGTGGTTTGTTCCCTCTTGTTCCCTTCCCTTTAAGGCCCTGCACATACGTTAAGCTAGGGACCGCTGTCCAGTTGCGCACCGTCAGTTAGGACGGATCATGCAAGCAGATAGGGATAGTGCTGTGGGTGGAGCCTAGGACTACACTATTCCCTCCTATTCCGTGACAATGTGCTTTTGTGTCACTTATGTTGGATGTTATGGGGTCGTCATATAGAGATACAATGAGTATTACTCTGATTTAGATACTTGTAGATGTAACAGTGAAGAGTGACATTTTCTGGAAAAGCTTCTTCTCAGATGACCTCTCTGCCTTATAGATTCTTGCAAAAGCCATTAGTTCCAGTCCTGTGGATGAAGCGTTGGTATGGATGGCCTGCCAAATGATTGGTATAAAATGTACACAGAGGAACTGTCCTCATTTCCTAGGGAAAAAAAGGTTACTGTAGCTTTAAATAACAACTGTGGACTACTCTCTTAGAGCTGTGTCGGTCAGATGTGTCATTTTGCCGTTTTTAAAACTGGTCATGGGACCATATAACTCTGTTCCTCAGCTTTGAGCAGATGAAGTAGACGGGTCTTCTTCATCCATGTTGCCTGAACCCTTCCTTCTCCCCCGTCCATCCACGCAACGGAGCCTGAAATCCACTGAGGCTGAAAGCTATGGGTGCATGCCCCTGACGTTGGGGGATGGCAAGGAGAGGACATGCTGACCAATGTTGGCGCATTTAGCCTAGTCACATAAAGGACAGCTGGTTGTTACCACCAACTACCAATGAACTGTGGCGCTGACCTGGCTACATGACCAGTAGTGAAGACTGTGGAAAGGTCTGAAGGACACAGCACCATCTACTGACAAAGAGACATCTGTCCATCCAGGTCGGCCTGTTTTCCTACAAGTTGATCCAGAGGAAGGCAAAAAAAACCCTGTGAGGTAGAAGCCAGTTTTCCCCACTTTAGGGGAAAAAAATTCCTTCCCGACTCCAATCAGACATCAGAATAACTCCCTGGATCAATGACCCCTCTCTAGTAACTATAACCTGTAATATTATTACCCTCCAGAAATACATCCAGGTCCCTCTTGAACTCTTTTAGTGAACTTACCATCACCACCTCCTCAGGCAGAGAGTTCCATAGTCTCACTGCTCTTACCGTAAAGAATCCTCTTCTATGTTTGTGTACAAACCTTCTTTCCTCCAGACGCAGAGGATGTCCCCTCGTCACAGTCACAGTCCTGGGGATAAGTAGATGATGGGAGAGATCTCTGTACTGACCTCTGATATATTTATACATAGTTATTACATCTCCCCTCAGTCGTCTTTTTTCTAAAGTGAATAACCCTAATTTTGATAATATTTCTGGGTACTGTAGTCCACCCATTCCAGTTATTACTTTAGTTGCCCTCCTCTGAACCCTCTCCAGCTCTGCTATGTCTGCCTTGTTCACAGGAGCCCAGAACTGTACACAGTACTCCATGTGTGGTCTGACTAGTGATTTGTAAAGTGGCAGGACTATGTTCTCATCACCGCCATCTATGCCTCTTTTGATGTAACCCATTATCTTATTGGCCTTGGCAGCAGCTGTCTGACACTGGTTTCTGCAGCTTAGTTTGCTGTTCACTAAAATTCCTAGGTCCTTTTCTATGTCAGTGTTACCCAGTGTTTTACCATTTAGTATGTACTGGTGACTTACATTATTCCTTCCCATATGCATGACCTTACATTTGTCAGTGTTAAACCTCATCTGCCACTTCTCTGCCCAAGCCTCCAGTCTATCCAGATCCTGCTGTATAAGGGCTCATTCACACGACCGTATAAATGGGTCCGCATCCGTTCTGCAAAAGTGCGGACCCGTTCATTTCTGTTGTTCTGTTCTGTGGCCCCCCAAAAACATAGAGCATGTCCGATTTTTCTCTGCAGTTGCAGACAAGAATAGACATTTATATTATGGGCCGCCCAGATCTCCGTACAGCATTAAAACAAAAATGTATTACACACAGAGGGATTATTTCAAGTGCTTATTTCTTTTAATCTTAATGATTACAGCTTATAGCTAATGAAAACCCAAAAGTCAGGATCTCAGAAAATTAGAGTTTTACATAATTTCTTACAGATGGAGGTGGTTTCTGTCAGAACAGACATTTTTTTCCTCACTGACTGTCGCCATAAACCAGGGATGGCCAACCTGAGGTTCTGTTACATAACTACAACACCCAGCATGCCCACACTGCCTACAGTTATCAGGCTACAGCAGGGCATGATGGGAGTTGTAGTTTTATAACAGCTGGAGTGTCACAGGTTGGTCATCCCTGCCATTAAACCATCGGTATGAAACACCAGGGAAAACTGGGCTCCTGCATAGGGGCTGCAGTCAAAGAGGCGGGGAGATGGGTTTCCGTATGAGCTCATTCATTACACTGGTCACACAAGAGGCTGACGCAAAATTTTATATAACATTTTTTTTTAAAAAGCTGAAAAACTCAAAATCGTCTAAGATAGATCAGAGATGCTCCACCTGTGGCCTCCAGCTGTTGTAAAACTACAACTCCCACCATGCCCTGCTGTAGGCTGATAGCTGTAGTCTGTCCAGGCATGCTGAGAGTTGTAGTTTTGCAATAGCTGGAGGCCACAGGTTAGGCAACCCCCGATATATATATTTTGAGGTCCAAATTTGCCCATTTAATGAAAAAATATATATAAATTGTGTGTAATGTACAGGTAGGAACCAGTTTCTTGAGCAGATGCCCACTTCTCCCTCCTTCCCACAATGCACCCTGTCTCACACAGGTGGGGCCCAATGGGTGTAGCAAGATGGCCACCGTCAACCTACTCATTGAGAGATTGGAGTGGGAGGAGCCTATAGATGAGAACGATGACCCAATTCAAACCATTCCCCCTGGTCTGCCGGCGACTGTGGCCCTCTGGAGGAACAGCTGGGTATTGCAGGTTCGTAGAGGGACTGTCACACGTAGAATTTATGTACGATTTATAGTTAAAAAGGGGGCGGACTGCTGCTGAATGAAACCAGGTTGTGGGCGTGGTTTGTAATGGAGGTTTGAATTACGGCTACTAACTTCAGGGGCGTGGTCAGCATAATGAGGGCTAGCCAGCGTGGGCGGATCCTGCGACCAGAACCCTGGGATGTGTATGAATAGTGCATCTGAGAGGCGGGACTGAGGGCAATGAATGGTGGCGAATCAGGGCGTGTTCTGCGTTCGAGGGGCGGAGTCACAGCGGGGAGTTGGAGCCGTTCTGAATTGCTGTAATAGACACGTTCAGTTTTTTGGGGCGCGGTCAGAGCTTGAGTGACGGGTAGTGTGGCTGAATTCTCCGAGTGAGGGGCGGGGCTCCTGCACATGAGGGGCGGGACGACCACGATGAGTGGGGGCGGGTTTTTCTTCCAAGGGGCGGAGTCAGCACCGTGAGTGGCGGGTTAGCGGGAAAGCGGTAAATACGGATCCGGGATCCGGTTGCAGGGCCCGGCGGGAGCAGGATGGCTGCTGCCGGGGGCATAGGCTGGTTCGCGGCCGTGTCTCTTCTACTTTACCTGGCAGAGCGCGCGGCGGGTGAGTGTGTTTTTCTTGTAGCCCTTCCCCCATCCTGGCACACTGCACGCCCACATACTGGTACCAGTTTAGCAATGCACTGCCAGATCCCCGTGCCCAACATACCTGGCACCTTCTTTACTTACCCTCATCTCTTACATTTCATGTGTGCCCCACAAACTTATCACAGTAACATTCCTTCCTCTCATGGCAGCACATTTTTTCCATATATGTTACTGTGCAGAATATTGAGTTCAGCTCTGGAGTATAATACAGGATATAACTCAGGATCAGTACAGGATAAGTAATGTATGTACACAGTGACTGCACCAGCAGAATAGTGAGTGCAGCTCTGGAGTATAATACAGGATGTAACTCAGAATCAGTACAGAATAAGTAATGTAATGTATGTACACAGTGACTGCACCAGCAGAATAGTGAGTGCAGCTCATGGGGTTTACTACATTGGCTCTTGTTGCTCCGGCTCTGCCTTCTTATTGCAGTTTCCAGATGTCATCCCTCGGTGCTCTCTCTTTTCACAGCCTCTTTGCAGCAGTCATTGTGATACTGTTTTCTGACCTCTCTTTCTTGTGGAGCCGCTCATACATTAGAGATGACACAGTCTTTGTTATCTGCAGACTCCAGGATAAAGTGACACATCCTGAGGTCACAAGAGGAGGACAGTGAAGTCCTGGCTGTCAGTCATAGAGGTCTGCTGTACAAGGACAAGGCAGTATTATAGTAGTTATATTCTTGTACATAGGAGCAGTATTATAGTAGTTATATTCTTGTACATAGGAGCAGTATTATAGTAGTTATATTCTTGTACATAGGAGCAGTATTATAGTAGTTATATTCTTGTACATAGGAGCAGTATTATAGTACTTATATTCTTGTACATAGGAGCAGTATTATAGTAGTTATATTCTTGTACATAGGAGCAGTATTATAGTAGTTATATTCTTGTACATAGGGGCAGTATTATAGTAGTTATATTCTTGTACATAGGGGCAGTATTATAGTAGATATATTCTTGTACATAGGAGCAGTATTATAGTAGTTATATTCTTGTACATAGGAGCAGTATTATAGTAGTTATATTCTTGTACATAGGAGCAGTATTATAGTAGTTATATTCTTGTACATAGGAGCAGTATTATAGCAGTTATATTCTTGTACATAGGAGCAGTATTATAGCAGTTATATTCTTGTACATAGAAGGCAGTATTATAGTAGTTATATTCTTGTACATAGGAGCAGTATTATAGTAGTTATATTCTTGTACATAGGAGCAGTATTATAGTAGTTATATTATTGTACATAGGAGCAGTATTATAGTAGTTATATTCTTGTACATGGGAGGTAGTATTATAGTATTTATATTCTTGTACATAGGAGCAGTATTATAGTAGTTATATTCTTGTACATAGGAGCAGTATTATAGTAGATATTTCTTGTACATAGGAGCAGTATTATAGTAGTTAATATTCTTGTACATAGGAGGCAGTATTATAGTAGTTATATTCTTGTACATAGGGGCAGTATTATAGTAGATATATTCTTGTACATAGGAGCAGTATTATAGCAGTTATATTCTTGTACATAGGAGCAGTATTATAGTAGTTATATTCTTGTACATAGGAGCAGTATTATAGTAGTTATATTCTTGTACATAGGAGCAGTATTATAGTAGTTATATTCTTGTACATAGGAGCAGTATTATAGCAGTTATATTCTTGTACATAGGAGCAGTATTATAGCAGTTATATTCTTGTACATAGAAGGCAGTATTATAGTAGTTATATTCTTGTACATAGGAGCAGTATTATAGTAGTTATATTATTGTACATAGGAGCAGTATTATAGTAGTTATATTCTTGTACATGGAGGTAGTATTATAGTATTTATATTCTGTACATACGAGCAGTATTATAGTAGTTATATTCTTGTACATGGAGCCAAGTATTATTGTAGGAGCAGTATTATAGTAGTTATATTCTTGTACATAGGAGGCAGTATTATAGTAGTTATATTCTTGTACATAGGAGCAGTATTAATAGTAGTTATATTCTTGTACATAGGAGCAGTATTATAGCAGTTATATTCTTGTACATAGGAGCAGTATTATAGCAGTTATATTCTTGTACATAGGAGGCAGTATTATAGTAGTTATATTCTTGTACATAGGAGCAGTATTATAGTAGTTATATTCTTGTACATAGGAGCAGTATTATAGTAGTTATATTCTTGTACATAGGAGCAGTATTATAGTAGTTATATTCTTGTACATAGGAGCAGTATTATAGCAGTTATATTCTTGTACATAGGAGCAGTATTATAGTAGTTATATTCTTGTACATAGGAGGCAGTATTATAGTAGTTATATTCTTGTACATAGGAGCAGTATTATAGTAGTTATATTCTTGTACATGGGAGGTAGTATTATAGTAGATATATTCTTGTACATAGGAGCAGTATTATAGTAGTTATATTCTTGTACATAGGAGGCAGTATTATAGTAGTTATATTCTTGTACATAGGAGCAGTATTATAGTAGTTATATTCTTGTACATAGGAGGCAGTATTATAGTAGTTATATTCTTGTACATAGGAGGCAGTATTATAGTAGTTATATTCTTGTACAGGAGCAGTATTAGTAGTTATATCTTGTACATAGGACAGTAATTATAGTAGTTATATTCTGTACATAGGAGGCAGTATTATAGTAGTTATATTCTTGTACATAGGAGCAGTATTATAGTAGTTATATTCTTGTACATAGGAGCAGTATTATAGTAGTTATATTCTTGTACATAAGGAGGCAGTATTATAGTAGTTATATTCTTGTACATAGGAGCAGTAATATAGTATTATATATTGTACATAGGACAGTATTAAGCATTATTCTTGTACATAGAGCAGTATATAGTATTATATTCTGTACATAGTAGTATTATAGTAGTTAATTCTTGTACATAGGAGCAGTATTATAGTAGTTATATTCTTGTACATAGGAGGCAGTATTATAGTAGTTATATATTCTTGTACATAGGAGGCAGTATTATAGTAGTTATATTCTTGTACATAGGAGGCAGTATTATATAGTAGTATATCTTGTACATAGGAGGTAGTATTATAGTAGTTATATATTTTGTACATAGGAGCAGTATTATAGTAGTTATATTCTTGTACATAGGAGCAGTATTATATAGAGGCAGTATTATAGTAGTTATATTCTTGTACATAGGAGCAATATTATAAGTATCATAGGGCAAGTATTATAGTAGTTATATTCTTGTACATAGGAGCAGTATTATAGTAGTTATATTCTTGTACATAGGAGCATATTATAGTAGTTATATTCTTGTACATAGTACATAGGAAGCAGTATTATAGTATTATATTCTTGTACATTGTAATAGTAGTAATTATAGTAGTATATTCTTGTACATAGGAGCAGTATTATAGTTATATTCTTGTACATAGGAGCAGTATTATAGTAGTTATACTTGTACATAGGAGCAGTATTATAGTAGTTATATTCTTGTACATAGGAGCAGTATTATAGTAGTTATATTCTTGTACATAGGAGTAGTATTATTATAGTATTATATTCTTGTACATAGGAAGTATTATAGTAGTTATATTCTTGTATTCTTGTACATAGGAGGCAGTATTATAGTATTATATATTCTTGTACATAGGAGCAGTAGTATTATAGTAGTTATATTCTTGTACATAGGAGCAGTATATAGTAGTTATATTCTGTACATAGAGCAGTATTATAGTAGTATATTCTTGTACATAGGAGCAGTAATTATAGTAGTTATATTCTTGTACATAGGAGCAGTATTATAGTAGTATATTCTTGTACATAGGAGCAGTATTTATAGTAGTTATATTCTTACATAGGAGCAGTATTATAGTAGTATATTCTTGTACATAGGAGGCAGTATTATAGTAGTTATATTCTTGTACATAGGAGGCAGTATTATAGTAGTTATATTCTTGTACATAGGAGTATATTATAGTAGTTATATTCTTGTACATAGGAGCAGTATTATAGTAGTTATATTCTTGTACATAGGAGCAGTATTATAGTAGTTATATTCTTGTACATATGTAGTTATATTCTTGTACATAGGAGCAGTATTATAGTAGTTATATTCTTGTACATAGGAGCAGTATTATAGTATTATATTCTTGTACATAGGAGCAGTATATAGTAGTTATATTCTTGTACATAGGAGCAGTATTATAGTAGTTATATTCTTGTAATAGAGCAGTATTATAGTAGTTATATTTCTTGTACATAGGACAGTATTATAGTAGTTATATTCTTGTACATAGGAAGCAGTATTATAGTAGTTATATTCTTGTACATAGGAGCAGTATTATAGTAGTTATATCTTGTACATAGTGAGCAGTATATAGTGTTATATTCTTGTACATAGGACAGTATTAGTATTATATTCTTGTACATAGGAGCAGTTTATTAGTAGTTATATTTCTTGTACATAGGGAGCAGTATTATAGTAGTTATATTCTTGTACATAGGAGGCAGTATTATAGTAGTTATATTCTTGTACATAGGAGCAGTATTATAGTAGTTATATTCTTGTACATAGGAGCAGTATTATAGTAGTTATATTCTTGTACATAGGAGCAGTATTATAGTAGTTATATTCTTGTACATAGGAGCATATTATAGTAGTTATATTCTTGTACATAGGAGTAGTATATCTGTAGCATATAGTAGTATATATTCTTGTACATAGGAGCAGTATTATAGTAGTTATATTCTTGTACATAGGAGCAGTATTATAGTAGTTATATTTCTTGTACATAGGAGCAGTATTATAGTTAGTTGTATAGGTATTATAGTAGTTATATTCTTGTACATAGGCAGTATTATAGTAGTTATATTCTTGTACATAGGGCAGTATTATAGTATTATATTCTTGTACATAGGAGCAGTATATAGTATAGTTATATTATATGTACATAGTAGTATTATATTCTTGTAACTTGGTAATAGTAGTTTATAGTAGTTATATATTCTTGTACATAGGAGCAGTATTATAGTAGTTATATTCTTGTACATTTGTACAGTAGGAGGCTTGTACATAGTTTATTATAGTAGTATATAGTAGTACTTGCAGTATTATAGTAGTATTATAGTATTTATATTCTTGTACATAGGAGCAGTAGTTATATTCTTGTACATTAGTATTATAGTAGTTTATATTCTTGTACATAGGAGTATTATAGTAGTTATATTCTTGTAGGAGCAGTGTATATAGTTATGTACATAGGACAGTATTATAGTAGTTATATTCTTGTATAGTACATACATAGTAGGCTAGTACATTATGTTGCAGTATAGTTATATTCTTGTTATGTCCACAGTACTGTAGTTTTCTCAGTACTTGTGAGTATTATAGTAGTTATATTCTGTACATAGAGCAGTATTATGTAGTTAATGTACACTACGGAGGCAGTATTAGTTGTTGTCATATGGTTTATATGTTCATTCTGTGATATTATAGTAGTTATTTGTCTGGGCAGTTATGTGTTCATCATTCTGTACCGGCAGTCAATTATAGTAGTTATTCCTGTATATTATCCAGTAGTTCCTAAGTTTTTCATGCAGGGGAGCAGGGTGCATCGGTCTGCATGTGCAGGCATCAGATTTGATTTGATTCTGATGACATCATGTCTACTTCTCACATCTCTCGGTGCAGTCATTTTCAGGTGGGTGCAATGGGGAATGGCCGCCCTCGACCGTACTGGTCCCAACTTGCATCCTCATAGGGTTCTGTGGCCCCAGTTGGGTTCAGCAGAAGAACAGAGGGCCCCGCTGGCTATAGTACAGGCAGTCATTTACGGTATAATGTATAGAGGAGCAATCTGTATGTGGAGAGAACGCAGGGACTATGCATTTCTGTAAAGCTCGGGTGAATCTGTGACTAGATGCTGGTTCCTAAGCTCCTTAAAATGGGTCTTTATTTTCCTGACAGACACGTGGATTCACTTCGTCTTGCTCTAAGGAGAAAAGGCAAGAGCGCACATGAAGAGCAGGAGCTGGTGATGAAGCAGGGAGACCTGTCCCTCCTCCGTCTGATAGAAGTCCTACTACAGGCCCTGCCCCAGCTACTACTACAGACCTATATCTACATGACCCTGGACTATGCTGATGTCTATGCAGGTGAGATCTCTATAACTTCCTCTCATAGATTTCTAGCTGCCTTCTGCCACCACTAGGGGGAGCTACCACACATGAATTTAATATGGCATTCAGTGGAAGCTGTACAGCTCTGTAGACGTTCAGCTCCACATTAAATTTGGGGCTTTGCACCTCTATTTCTAATAATTAGTAACTCTTGTACATATTTCTTCCAGTTAGCAGTGCCCTGCTGTGTCTCCTATCTCTCTCCTGGGCGTTGGTCTCCTTCAGTCACTTCCTATGTCTCCTGAGGCCTGGGCATCTCTGTTTACCATGGGCATCTGTGCTGTGCCAGCTACTGTGGAGGATGGGTATGATCGGCACCCGGGTGATGGCCCTGATCGTCTTTGCTAGAGTTTATCACTTCTGGGTGTTTGCTGTAGGAGGTGAGGGGATAATGTAAAATACTCTGTGCTGCTGGTTCACTATTCTTCACTTTTTTTCATGACACTGCCCACTGTCACATACAGTCCTCTCCTGACTGACCTCGTCACGGGAGTGGACAGCTCAGTGCCGCCTGTGTCCTGAAATACTTTGTGCTGCTGGGCACCCTCTCCTTTTACTAAGTCGCTCTAAGTATGTGACATCAACTTGTCTCCATTCCATACTGTACATCCCATAACTGGTTGCCACTGGTCATCTACCACCATATCGGCACACTCCTCTCTCAGAATACTCTGTGCTGCTGTGGGGCATGCTCTTTTCAGCATCAGCCATAACATTAAAACCAGGGGAAGTCAGTAACATTGATTACGTGGTGACGGTGGTGGTGGTGGGGGGACTTACCGGTATTAGGCAGCAAGTGAATGGTCAGCTCTTGATGTTGATGTATTGGAAGTAGGAAAAATGGTCAAGCGTAAGAATTGTTAGATGCCTGGCTCTTGTGGGGAGCTTCTGGTCCAAGGAAGTGGTCCAAGGAAGGACAACCAGGCACAAGATCTTGGCTGCCAAAAGCTAGCCCTTCTGGTCCAATCCCGCAGAGGAGCTACTGTAGCTTGCTGACAACGTTACTTCTGACTGTGATAGAAAGGTGTCAGGACATCCATCACAGCATGCTGTATATGTGGTGATGTACCTGCAGACCGGAAGGAAAGTCCATTGTGACCCCTGTCCACCTCTGAAAGCATCTACAATGGACATGTAAGCATCAGAACTGGACCATGGACCAATGGAAGAAGCTACCTGGCCTGATGAATCGGGTTACATCATGTAGACGGCCGGGTGCATAAGCAGCACTTACCTGGGGAAGAGATGGCACCAGGATGCTCTATGGGATGAAGCTATCTGGTTTGATGAATCAGGTTACACCATGTGGACGGCCGAGTGCATGAGCGTCACTTACCTGGGGAAGAGTTGGCACCAGGATGCACTATGGGAAGAAGACAATCCGGTGGAGGCCATGTGATGTCCTGGGCAAAGTTCTCCTGGGAACCTTACACCATGTGGATGGTGGGCAGATACCACCTACCTAACCATTGTACAGACAGGTTCACTCCTAATGGCAGTGGTCTCTATTAGCAGGATAATGCCCCGGCCACACTGCGAACACTGTCCAGGAACGTGGCGAAGAGTTGAAGGTGACTTGTCGCCAAATTCCCAAATCTTAATCCGATCATCTGAAAACAAGACTGATCCATGAAACCTGCACTGAGGGGCTCACAGAATCTGCCACCAGACACCACAGGACTCCTCAGAGGTCTTGTGGAGTCCATGCTGCATTGGGTCAGAGCTATTTTGGTGCCACAAGGGGGATCTACACCATGGCTGTTTTTTGTTTTTGTTTTTTATTAAGGGGGAGGTTGTTTTTTCGCATGTAGCTGACGTCATGTCTCCCACAGGCGCTCACTGGCTGGTGATGTCCTTCTGGCTGGTGGCTCAGCAGACCGATGTCATCTCCACACCTTGTTACTGGAGACTGTTCAATATCCTCCTCGGCGCGGTTTACATCTTCTGCTTTATTAACGTCAGGGACGGACCTTCCCGGTATCGCGTTGCCATCTTTTACGTGGTAAGGACGCATTATGTATCAGACGTCAAATGTATTTGTTTTTCTGGAATGATATTCTTTGCTGCCCACAGCAGCGCAGCTTTCATTTTGTATTCTAGGCTTTAAAAAAATGAAAGTAGCGCTGTGATTGGTTGCTATGGGCAACAAAGACACTGGAATCTATGGACAGGTTTATGAAACTGACTTTGTGGTTGCCCATAGCAACCAACCACTATGGTCTATGGGAAGAGTGATCTGAAGATCTCAGGTTCTAGCCCCTCTAAGCAAGCTAAAAGTTATCTAAATAATTTAACAAGAAGCACTCCCACAAAAAATTGTATTTTCTGACCTGTTAGAAAGGTGCATGATGTAATCTGCAGTAAAGGTAATCTTCTCACCAGTGACTATGTATTTTATTTGTATGTTATAACCTCCCTGCTGATCCTCAGCTGTGTCATGTGTCAAGCACTGACTTTCTAACTGACACAGGACAGGAAGTCAGTTACTTTTCTATTCATTCCTATGAGACTGACACTGAGGCTCCCATAGGAATATATAGAGAAACTGACTTCCTGTCAACACATAAGATGCTGGGTTATTTGGAAAGTCTGAGTGCTGGTCACATGACACAGCTGAGGATCAGAAGGGAGGTTATAACTCATAAATACAGACACTGGTAAGAAGAGTACATTCACTACAGATTACATCATGCATCTTTCTAACAGTTCAGAGAATAAAAATTTTGTGGGAGTGCTTCTTTAAAGGGGTTGGACCCCAATGTCTGATAGGTGCAGGTCCCTATCTTTAGAATGGAGCCCGCAAAGTGAAGCCTCCATTCATTCCCATGGGAGCGCCAAAAATAGCTGGCTCGGATATTTCCGTCAGCCCCATAGAAGTGAATGAAGCCCTAGCCGCACCTGCTTAACGCTCTTCCCATTCTCAACGGGACTGCCGAAAATGGCCAAGCACGCCATTCAGCTATGTTTGGTTCTCCCATAGGAGTGAATGAAGGATGGCCGCGCATGCGTGGTGCGCCCTCCTTTACTTTGCGGGCTCCGTTCTAAAGATAGGTGTGGGTTCCACCTCTGGTACCTGCACCTATCAGACATTGGGGGCACATCCTAGCGATATGCCCCCAATGTCCAAGATGGAACAACCCCTTTAAGTAAATCAGTGAACTTGGCGATCATCGTTCACAATCATCTTGATGCTGAAACGGTAAATCTGAAAAATCAAGAATACTGTTATTTGACTCAGCTCATCAAAGCCACCATCGCTACCGAACATGGCCTCACAAGGGTTGAACCGCCAGAATTTTACTTTTCTTAGATCCAAGCTCTTTCTTGGATCGTGACACGCTCTGGCTCAGAAGGGGTTAATATACTCGCACCTTAGGTCTGAGGTAATGCGTTATGCACTGTGTATAGAATATATATTTTTACTGTTATATTGTGTCCCTTGTCTCCTCCCGTAGATCATGTTATTAGAAAACTGTATTCTGCTGCTGCTGGCCACAGACTTCCTGCAGGGGGCGGTGTGGAGCAACGTCAAACTGTCCGTGGCCGTCCTGTCAGGATTTCTCATTGGTGAGTGTGTGAATGGTTAGTCTCAGGCTGTAACCGGTTCTGCCTTGTTACCAGCGGAACGGACTGACGGCTCCGTATCAATGGTGTCCACTGTGAGAGTACAAACGACAAAGCTTTATTCCATTTGTTCCGGAAAAGCTGTGTAATTGTAGACACTCTCTGGAGTAAATGGCCGTGGCCGTCGGGGAAATTAGTAAATTGCATCTTAATTTTTTTAAAGTGACACTGCCCCATGGATCATACTGCCTCTGTGTGATATATCTTTATCGTGCAGTGAAACCATCAGCAAGATGCTCTTGTCAATGTACCTTATTTTTGAAGAGACCGTCTATGACCAGGGCCGTATTTCGTCTTAGGCTCTATACACATGTGCGTGTGGACGACTCTGCTTACAGGGCACTAGCGGAGGCTTCTGACTGCTCCTGGCAGCAGTCCCATATGGTCTGCTCTGTATGATCTGTCTGCTACGCACATCAAGCCTCCAGCCGGCAGAGGGCCCATTGGGAGCATTTGCTGGAAATAAGTATATGGAAGGAGGAAAGGGCTTTGCTGGGGTGTTGTGTGCAGTCACTGATGGTGTAGTACAGGTACTTCTGTGATTACTGAGGGCTCTGCTATGACTACTGAGGGCAGGGAGCAATGCTAGGATTACTGGGGAAAGTGGCATCTAAGCTGGAAGTACTTGGCAAAGGAGGTCAAAGCTGGAACTGCTGGGGGAAGGGGGCTCTGCTGGGACTACTGGGGGAATTTAGCTCTGCTGGGACTAACTTGGGGAAGTTAGCACTGCTGGGGAATTGAGCTTTGCTGGGTCTACTGGGGGAATTGAGCTCTCCCGGGACCACCGGGGAGAATTGAGCTCTGCCAGGACCACCGGGGGGAATTGAGCTCTGCCGGGACCACCGGGGGGGGAATTGAGCTCTGCCGGGACCACGGGGGGGGGGGGGGGAGTTGAGCTCTGCCGGGACCACCGGGGGGGGAATTGAGCTCTGCCGGGACCACTGGGGGGGGGAATTGAGCTCTGCCGGGACCACTGGGGGGGGGGGAATTGAGCTCTGCCGGGACCACTGGGGGAGGGGAATTGAGCTCTGCCGGGACCACTGGTGGGAAGGGAATTGAGCTCTGCCGGGACCACCGGGGGGGAATTGAGCTCTGCCGGGACCACCGGGGGGGAATTGAGCTCTGCCGGGACCACCGGGGGGGAATTGAGCTCTGCCGGGACCACCGGGGGGAACTGAGCTCTGCCGGGACCACCGGGGGGAACTGAGCTCTGCCGGGGGAATTGAGCTCTGCTAGGACTATTGGAAGAATTTAGTTCTGATGGGGTATCTGAGACATTCCATTGCTGTAAATTCTGATAGAATAGAGGTGGTTTTGCTGTGACTACTGGTGAAGGGGATAAAGGAGACCACTGCTGTTAGACCATCCTTGAACGTCGTCTATGATCTATCCAGTGGGTAGGTCATAGGAAGACCCCTTTAATGTCCTCGCGATTTTCGGCCGCACTTTGATCGCTACGTGTGTCTACACCTTGTAGGTTTGGAGAGAAGACATTGGAGGGTTATGGGTAGTGAATACCTGAATGAGAGAGGCACAGGAGAAATCGGGGAGGTGGGAGGTCACATTCACACCTGGCAGACTGGTTGCAGATATGTCTGGAAATGAAAATGTGGCAGCAGACACTGGTCAGATTGGATGGAAACTTCTGCAACGAACCCGCCAGACCTTCTGCATAGACCTGACCACAAGCCGTCCCATGGTTTGTATGAGCAAACAGTCTGACACGTTGGCTGGAGTCAGTTGTTTTTGCTGTAACCCCTTGGTGCCATTCCGTACAGTAGTAGCTGTGTCCGGATCACCTTCAGCAGATGCCAGCTGCATCACAGATAATGCCAACTCTGGCCATTTAACCCCTCAGATGACATGGACAGTAGTGTCCACAGCAACTAGTAGCGCCCTCTGTGACCCTGTCTGCATGACACAATCATTTCAGATCTTCCATGTGTGTATGCCTGCTGTATGCCCCTAGCCTCCTTGATAGGCGTAATACACTGCAATACTGAAAAAATACTAAAATGTTCAGAAATATTAAACAAAAAATAAATTTTAAAAAAATTAACTTTTCCCCATACTTTTGCCTTCACACAACTCGGAAAGCCCTCATTTGGCCAAAAAAATAAAGGGTATTGTTATGGCCTAAAATTACTGCTTCCTTAAAGGGGTTGTCTAGATTTTAATATTGACTTTCAGT
Source organism: Rhinella marina (assembly GCA_900303285.1). Classification (NCBI taxonomy): domain Eukaryota; kingdom Metazoa; phylum Chordata; class Amphibia; order Anura; family Bufonidae; genus Rhinella; species Rhinella marina. Next base: position 170,940 of record ONZH01008967.1, read on the forward strand.
GCGCCAGTTGATTGGTGAGGTGTCTGTCCACGCTGATCAGATATTTGTGGTCATCAATATTAAAATTCTGGACAACCTCTTTAAAGACCATGCACACAGTTTTTATTACTTATTGTCTTCCTAAATGCAAAATTACCATATTTTTTGCTTTATAAGACGCACCCGAAGATAAGACACATTCCAGATTTTAGAGTAAAAATGAGAAAATTTTTTTTTTCATCAGACCTCAGATCAGCCCACTGTGCCCCCATCAGACCTCAGATCAGCCCACTGTGCCCTCATCAGACCTCAGATCAGCCCACTGTGCCCCCATCAGACCTCAGATCAGCCCACTGTGCCCCCATCAGACCTCAGATCAGCCCACTGTGCCCCCATCAGACCTCAGATCAGCCCACTGTGCTCCCATCAGACCTCAGATCAGCCCACTGTGCTCCCATCAGACCTCAGATCAGCCCACTGTGCCCCCATCAGACCTCAGATCAGCCCACTGTGCCCCCATCAGACCTCAGATCAGCCCACTGTGCCCCCATCAGACCTCAGATCAGCCCACTGTGCCCCCATCAGACCTCAGATCAGCCCACTGTGCCCCCATCAGACCTCAGATCAGCCCACTGTGCTCCCATCAGACCTCAGATCAGCCCACTGTGCTCCCATCAGACCTCAGATCAGCCCACTGTGCCCCCATCAGACCTCAGATCAGCCCACTGTGCCCCCATCAGACCTCAGATCAGCCCACTGTGCCCCCATCAGACCTCAGATCAGCCCACTGTGCCCCCATCAGACCTCAGATCAGCCCACTGTGCCCCCATCAGATCTCAGATCAGCCCACTGTGCCCCCATCAGACCTCAGATCAGCCCATTGTGCCCCCAACAGACCTCAGATCAGCCCAGTGTGCCCCCATCAGACCTCAGATCAACCCACTCAGCCCCATAACAATAAAATAAAAACCTCTCTTACCTGTCCTGTGCCGCAGCTCCGCTCCAGGTCCGGCACTCCTTTGGCTTCTAAGGGCTGGCTCTGTACTGTCACCTGACTGCGTGCAGCGTCAGGTCATAGGGCGCGCACTACTTCCTGACGCTGTACGCAGTCAGGACAGTGCAGCGCTGGCCAGAGGAGCGCTGGACCCGGAGCGGAGCCGCGGCGCAGGCCAGGTAAGACAGGTTTTTATTTTATTGTTATGGGGCTGGGGGTGCCGCAGCTAAAACATACAAGTGAGCGCTTCCATAATGGAAGCACTCACTTGTATTTGCTTTATAAGACGCACCACAATTTTCCCCCTACTTTTGGGGGGGAAAAAGTGCATCTTATAAAGCGAAAAATACGGTAATCAACTTTTTAATTGGTCTTCATTAAAAATTTCCTACCGTTTTGCATCTGCTGAATTTGCGTAACTTATTCAACTAGCGGCTGCTGCTGAATCAGGCCTAAATCTGTCAGAGCTCTGCTCTGGTTTCTCACCCCTCTCCCCTCCCTTCTCTCAGTATTACGTAGCAGCAGGGGGGAGGAAGATGTAGTACAGATGTGTGTAGAGAGGAGAAGAAGATCTAGAGATAGGGAGGAAAGTGCGCACAATGTAATTTGCAGGGGGAAGGCAGCAGCATCCTGGACACACTGATCCAGCATGTATTACTTTGAAGGACACATCAACATTAGTGTCTGAAACTGAACATCAGGGAGTCTGAAAAATGAATGAAGATTGGAGATTAGAACTTTTTTTTTTTTTCCTCTATTTAATCACTAACATATGAAAGAATCTTTTATGTCAAATGTGCCCATAGCCTTTAAAGAGCATCTGATCAACCCTATTGAACCAGGAATAGAGCCTAGTGTGGTTGATCCTGCTAATAAAAAAAAAAAATACCTGTATTATGACAGTCCGTTGTGGATAATACTACATTTTATTCATATGCAAATGTGATTACAGGAACACCAAGGGGCTGGCCAGAGCCCTCAGAGCACCAGTTGGTAACACCCCTTCAGCTTCAGTTCCTCACCCTGTCCACTGGATTCACAGGGCTAGATATCTCATCTATCCATGTCTTCTGTCTCCAAATTCCAGCGCTTGCTCATTGGATCTCCTGCGGGTCTCCAAACAAGTGCTGAGACCTGTCCTCTCATAACTGATCTGTATCTCCGGTGTCGGTGCTTGCTTGCTTGCTAAGTGCAAGTTAGATAACTAGCAGTAGTAGCAGCATGTCTGGGGAGTGCCCATGCTTGGTGGGCAGGGCTGATATGTTTATTATAAGAGTCCAGTCAGTCTACTGCTGGTGCCCTCCTTACCACTGACCGGAGCACCCATCTTCCTGTCCCGGTCTCGATGTTAATGTCAGTCCAGTGACCACCCGCTGCCCACCTGGCTGTGTAACGTTCCTCTGCCCCTTTAGACTCCCACTTCCTATATTAAGAATGCCTCGTAAACCCCTCACCCTTGACCTTGGCGCTTGCTTGGACAGCAGCAGGAGATCCAATGAGCAAGTGCAGAGACAGGGAGACTGTTCAGGCGCAAGAAGACGGGGCTAGACAAGATATCTAGCCCTGTCAATCCAGTGGAAGGAGGGAGGGACTAAAGCTGAAGGGGTGTTACTAACTGGTGCTCCGAGGGTTCTGGCCAGCCCCTTGGTTCTCCAGTAAGTGCATTGGCATATCAGTAAAAATGCAGTTTTATCAGCAACGGACTGTCCTCATAGGGTATTATTATCAGCATGATCAACCATACCCGGTATAGTAGGGTTGATCATGCTGACAGATTCTCTTTAAGTGCTTAATGTTTTACATGTTCTTTCCTTCCATGTGGTAACTTTCATTCTATTCTGATTTGCAGGCTGTGCTGCGTTAATTATATATTACACCCTCCTGCACCCCAAATCAACAGAAATCTCTCAGAGCTTCAAAAAAACTGGATCGGGCCGTCATGGTAGGGAAGATGAGTCTGCTTACTCCTTCAAATGGTGGAATAAATCTTCTGGGAAAGAGGCAGCAGATAACGCATTTCCAAGAGAAAATTTAAATCTGAAGACTACAGACCAGGGAGTGGTTGAACAGGACGATCTTCCCTGGAGGAAGGTTGCCGAAAAGCACCATCGCTTCCTGCTTCTGAAGCTAGCCATGAAAACTGGAAACCTTTCAAAAATCAACGCTGCCTTTGGTGATGGTGGCATTGGAGACCTCTTCTGTCTTGAAGGTGGAGCAGATGCCCAAAACCCTCTGGTCAAGAATAATAGTGTATCAGAAGGTCAAGGTAAAGGCGGCTTCTTGATGTCTGAGTCGTGGTCTTTGGGGAAAACACCAGTGAGCACTGGTCAAGGACACAAGTATGGTCCACAAGAATCCTCTACTTATGCAAGTCTTCAAGACTCTGTAGTGAAAGATGGCACGGTTGATAATGTAGCTCCTGGTGGTTGCACTGGGAAGGTGGCTACAGCTTGCTCTCCAAGCAACGGGATGATTGGGAGTGGCACACTGTACTTCAGTGCCCACACAGATGGCATTATACCATCTGGCAACGGGACAGTATGCATTGTAGAGGTTCCCAAGAAGGCAGCAATTGAAACCCCCATAAAAGAACTTGAACCAGAAGAAAACCAGGATCTCCCAGTCATTTGCGTCAGCCCTATTCTTGGTCAGGCTATCAACAGTAATTTCCACAGAAGCATCGCAGAAGACATGGGAAGTCTTTGCGAAGAGTCCGACATAACCAATGATGACTCTGGAATTACAGAGACTCCAGAGACAAGAGGTTACCACTTACTATCTACAGGGGTTCTCCCTCCTTCTGTGAAGGGAAGACTTATCCAAGAAGAACAACCTTGCTTCACATCAACTCCGAAACCTCAAGCTACAGCTGTAGATGTAGGACCACGCGAGGAGACAAAAGCTAAGAGAAGGCTCGAAAACTTGATAGCGAGAACTTAGGTCCTAAGGAATAGTTCTGGAGAGATCATAGGTCACGTGACATGACTGAATTTCAGGATCAATTATCCTCTTTAATGGTTCTTGATGATGGATCAGTGGCCACCAGTGTTGAAACTAAGGTGGACGGTTGTAGATGGTACATGCCATGGTGTGAAGTAATTTACCAAGCTCAGTATTTGAAGACTCTTTCCTGATTATGAGGCAACCTAGGTTGGTTCCTCTCCTTGATCTATGGAACCATCACCGAGCATGCCCTTAACAGAAGTCCTTATATCATGACAAGCGATGACAAGAGGATGTATGGACGTTTTGAGGTCTGTTGGGATATGCAGGTCTATCGGTATTCTAGGTTTTAGTGTGCTGCTTTTCTGGTTATATTTAGATTCCTTCTAGATGTTGGGATGTTAACAGGAATGTCACTTCAAGTCACCTTTTTATGGCCCAAGGTTGATACTTCTGTGGTAAACTAGCTACTGTCCTTCAATAGCTGAGTTGACCCTGAAACATTAAACTAGGGTACTCTGAGAGTACCCACTGCACAGTCTCTTGAGTTTGTAGGGGGCGTTGAGCCAGGCTGTGGACAATTTCGTAAGCACTCTTTGACAGTAACCTAACTATTCTGACACTACTTTCGGTTCTGCCGCCATTGGTTGCAGCACCATACTGACTTTCTGTTCGGCCTGCCCTCTCCATGGACTTTGCACATTAAAGGGGTATTCTCATCTTACACAATGTGGGCATATCGCTAGGATATGCCCCCATTGTCTTATAGGTGCGGGTCCCACCGCTGGGACCCGCACCTATATCCAGAACGGAGCGGGGAGCGCTGCGCCTGGAGGACCCCGGCCACCACCAGGCGCAGCTCCCCGCTGCGCTCATAGAAATGATTGGGAGCCGGGCCGTGCAGGTATTGCCAGTTTTAATGCACATCAAACGCTGTAAATAAGAAACCTGTAGAACTGTAGCGGAATAGCAGTTTTTTTTGCAATTTCAACCGATTTGGAATTTTCTTCCCGCTTCCCACTACACCATATGCAATATTAAATGGTGGCGTTGAAAAGTACAACTTGTCCCGCAAAAAACAAGCCCTCATACAGCTATGTGAACAGAAAAATAAAACAGTCATGGCTGTTTGAAGGCAGGGAGCGCAAAACGAAAATGCATAACCGAAAAAACCTCCGGGGGTGAAGGGGTTAAAGGAGTTATCCAGGAAATGTTTATGATGACCTATCCTCAGGATAAGGTCATCATTATGACATCAGCGGGGGTCTGAGTCCCGGCATTCCCGCCGATCAGTTGTTTGAGGGAGCCGCAACGCTCACCTGAAACGATGGCTGTGCCTGGTATTGCAGGTAAACCTATTGACTTGAGGAAAAGCACCTGCGCACGTGCGGCCACCCTCAGTTCACCACTATGGGACTTCCGAAAATCGGCTATTTTCAGAAGTCCCATATCAGTGAATAGAGAGGAAAAGGCGCATGCGCAGTCTGCTGTGCGGATAGGAGCGGGTCCCAGACGTGGAACATGCACCTCTCTGACGTTAATGGCATATGCTGGCAATAAGCGACCAGTGTCCCAGATGAGAAATTTTTTTTATTTTTTTTTGCCAGAAAGAAAAATCCTAGGATTATAACCTGCCCTTCTGTATAGTCTATGTAACTATATAGCAGATATTCCTAAATCGGAATGTTTCCCATCGATGATCTAAAGTTATTACCGCGCAGCGCACTCATCCTACAATCTGGAATTTACCGTTTATTTGCTGAAAACTGAATTGGAGGGGGACAAGTGTGAACATTTAATCTTCACACACTTTACCGCTCCCACAATAATCGTCCGGTAATCTGGAATATATATCGCTCATCATGTCGTGGACTTCAGCTGTATAGGTAATTAAATTTTGTTACTTCGCCATCCAGTAATCTGGAACCCCTGCATGCAGGTGACAGGGTAGGCCTCAGGCCAGCAGGGCGATCACCATGAGCACTACACCTATAGGTTTGTGTATATTTTATATATAATCTAATTAACCCATTCCGTGAATTTCTAATAATCCGGACGTGCCCGACTATTGGAATTTTACTGTATATCTCATGCCTAGGTTATACTGGACGGAAGGTGATGCCTGGAAGCTGCTGCGTACCGGATGGCGCTTTTATCGCTAGTCTTAATAATTTATTAATATATTTTGTAGCCTTTTTATGTTTTCCTATATGTTTCTGTATCTTAATGTAAAGTATTTATTAACCCTGCGCTCTCACGTTTCCCGAGGTACAAATAATAGAAAGGTTTGGCCTTCTGACCCGTCCGGGGCGCGCGCTGAGGCGTCTCCTGATGCTTTTCTGTATGTAGTCGTCATATTCTGAATGTAATATACAATGTATCAAGTAACCTTATAATAGATGGTTTGACTTAAAGGGGTGGGGTCTATTTTAAGATGCCCCATTGAAGGGGTAAGGCTGGGCCTCCCTATGACAAGACCAGAGTGCTCCTTCAAGGAGGACCACATGGTACGTTCAATTTTTATTGGGCACCATGTACCGCTTCCCCCATTGAGGACACTATATAATGGGGGAGGAGGCTGCCAACGGTGGTAAATACGCCCACCCTCCATGATTAGCTTGTTGCTAGCGGTGAGTACTGTATAAACGACCACTGACAGCAGGTGGCGCTCCAAGAGGTTTATGTGCATATGTTTGGTGGGTCCTTGTGGTACAGTGATGTGTATATAACATAAACCTTCTGTATGCCTATGTATTTCTTTATGAAATAAACAGCGGTGACACCGGGGTGCCGTTCTGATTTTGTGTCGTCTTTTCCACGTATAGAATATGTATACCCCCCCTCTTCCAAAAAAAAAAATCACCCAAAAAGTTGCCACCAGCCTCCCAGGATTGTGCCGGCTCGGTTGTGCTCCATTGAAATTGCAGCCTCTGCCATGCAAAACCTCAACAAACATCTTAAAGGGATATCTTTCTTCGTCCTTGAGGTCGTCTGGAAAGTCAAAAAACATCAGCACGTCAATGACCAACGCTCAAAAACACCCAGCCAGCTAGCACACGTTATTAAGGTGGACGCAGACTCTGGAAGCTTCTGGCCAACTCCGAAATAACAGAGTTGTCAACGACAAGCTGCGCCCAGTCTGGGAAGGTAAACTTTTCCTTAAAGGGGTTGTCCTGGTTTGGAAAAACCTCTCTACAACTATGGGTCGTGTCTGGTACCGTAGCTCAGTCCTGTTCATTTCAATGTATCAGAGCTGCAGTACCATATATAACCTGTGCACAGGTGTGGCGCTGTTTCTGGAAGGAAGCAGCCATGTTTTTCTAATCCTGGACAATTCCCTTCAGGGTTTGCCTGTTGGAAGCTCAGCTGCCTGTGCTCCATAAGAGCAGGAAGTTCTCCTCACCGCTGAAACTGCCACACCAAGAAGGAAACGTCACGGAATTATGGAAATCACAGGATCGACAGACATGTTAATGATATGCAAATGATAGAATATGGAAATAAAATAACATCTCGAATTATTCAGTATGGAGTATGAGCTCCATGCACAGAAATACACGCACTAACACGCCTTGGCGTGTTATTAAAGGTTGTCTGTGGAATGCTTTGCCACACCGAATGCACTTGAGCACGCAAATCATCAAGATCCTCGAGGGGATCCAGACAGGACGGCCACCTCTAGGTGGCCGTCCTGTCAGGGCCTGACACATTAAAGGGGTTCTCCGGGAATTATTAATATGGAAATATTACTTTATTATAAATATATTCCCAAATACCTTTCATTAGTTATAATGGCGCGTTGTGTCTGGGGAACAATCATTAGGAGAAACAAAATGGCTGCCGTCCTATTAGCACACACAGAACCTGTCCTAATCACACAGCAGGACAAGTTACTTCACATCACTGAGCTATAGAGCCGCCGCATCCTCCTCTCTGCTCTGCTTGTCAGGGATTATGATCCTGAATACAGTTTAATATGATATTTAGCTGAATCTTTGTAGAATTGGAGTTCACGAGGAGACATGAAGTACACAAAGGACGGACAGGACAGACTGTGGGGTTGTGGTATTAAAGACTGCTGGATATGCTCATGGACTCCATTCCTACAGAGATTCAGCTGAAGATCTTATCATCTGTATTCGGGAACATAATCCCTGACAAGCAGAGAGGAGGATGAGGCAGCTCTTTACCTCAGTTTGTGAAGTAACTTGTCCTCCTGCGTGATTAGGACAGGTTTTGTGTGCAATAAGAGGACGGTGGCCATTTTGTTTCTTCCAATCATTGCTCCCTAGACAAAACGAGCCATTATAACTAATGTAAGGTATTTGGGAATATACTTATAATGAGGTAATATTTAAGTATTTTCATTTTCTTAATTCCCGGAGAACCCCTTTAAATAGCCTTGGGATAGCACCTAAACCAGAGACCCCCAATCAGTAGACAGAACTGTTCAGGAGTTTATTCTCCTCATCAGCACAGAATAGGCCCCGGTTGGCTGGATGAGATGCCTTTGTCGCAGGTCTTGGAAGGTACTGTTCCCTTGTGGAGATCCAGTTGGTGTACGTAGTGCTAATTTAGGACCTGTACATGGTCAGCACACCACTAAAATATTCTGTGCTGCTGGGTACCCATTCCACTATCAATCGGTGACCTCTCGCTTGTTTCTATTACTCCCTCACATCGTGTCACATGCAGCCCCTAATATCACATCACTGACCCCCACAAGATCAGCACACCCCTCTCCTGAAATACTCTGTGCTGCTGAGGACACTGCAGTTGCCATTATCAGTCTGTGACCTCCCACTTGTCTCCATTCCCCCCTCACATCATGTCAGATGCAGCACCTAACATCACATGAGAGGACAGGTCACTGCCCCCCACAAGATCAGCACACTTCTCTCCTGAAATACTCTGTGCTGTTGTGGACTCTGCTCCTTCCACTATCCTGCTCCTGCTTGTCTCTTCCTCCCTCACATCATGTCACATGCAGCCCCTAATATCACATGAGAGGACAGGTCACTGCCCCCCACAAGATCAGCACACCGCTCTCCTGAAATACTCTGTGCTGTTGTGGACTCTGCTCCTTCCACTATCCTGCACCTGCTTGTCTCTTCCTCCCTCACATCATGTCACATGCAGCCCCTAATATCACATGAGAGGACAGGTCACTCCCCCCCCCCCAAACGAGATCGGCACACTTCTCTCCTGAAATACTCTGTGCTGCTGGGGGCTCTGCTCCTTCTACTATCAGTCTGGGACCTCCCACTTGTCTCCATTCCCTCTTCACATCATGTCACATGCAGCCCCTAATATCACATGAGAGGACTGGTCACTGCTCCCCCAAGATCAACACATCGCTCTTCTGAAATACTCTGTGCTGCTGTGGACTCTGCTCCTGGCTTCCACTATCAGTCTGTGATCTCCTGCTTGTCTCTTCCTCCCTCACATCATGTCACATGCAGACCCTAATACCACATAAGAGGACAGGTCACTGCCCCCCACAAGATCAGCACACTCCTCCCCTGCTGCTCCAGCCATGATCTAATTGGCTCTGACATCTTCTTTGGTCTCCATTTGCTCCTCTTGAACCTTTTGATGATTTGATTGACTACGTTATGTTCTATTCCCACCCATTTCCAATTTTCGTTTTAGCAGGTGATGTAGACGAAATACAATGAGGGACCAGACCCGATGATGAAACATGCAGACCACTGTAATAACCAGAGGGTGACATCATCACGTATGTGCAGGTGGATCTCCTGTATAAATTCTCAGCATTCCGCCAGCGGCAGAGATTTCTCACCTTGTCATTGTGTGTATTTTTAGTAACTCATAAAGTTATGTTAGCGATGTGTAAAGGTCACTGCTGACAACTGACACCCTCATTATGTGATTGTTATGTACAAAGGATTATGAAGTCTCAATATATCCAGGGGCAGATGACCACAGAAGCAGGACTTATCTCCCTGTGTACACATAGGTGAAAGATCTTATACTGCAGTGCAACAGCGCCCCTATTGGTCATACAGCCTGATAAACTAACGCCGGCAATTAAAGATTGACCCGTCGCCTCTCCAGACATGTCGCTTTTAAAAACTACTTGCATTCCCCATGTAATACCAATTTGAGGCATATCTTCTTATGACTCTATGTAGTGCCGTTCCTCTATTATTACTGCTAGAAGTTATGAATGATTTGTGAGCAGTCTCTGATAACGGTACACAGTCTGGCACTGGCAGCGCTGACTGGATAATGTCAGACTGTACTGGAACATATCCCCCCTCCCCCCAACTACCAAAGACACCCTCCAAAATATTCCGTAAAGCCTTCCTAGAAGAGTGGAGGGGCTTGCAGCAGGAGAGGTCTGCTGCCAGAGGGAGAGGTGGAATACGGTATAGCTTTCTCATCACAGGAGATGTCTCTTTTCTGTCCAGACCGCAAGTGGTGAGAGAGGGGACCCCCTGTGCGCACTTCTTTCATAGCCCTTTATCGTTGTCTGGCCCTGACCACCATGACAACTCCTACACTGTTCGTCCACTGGCTTTTCTAGGCTCCTCAATCATGTCACTGCCCCTGTCACACGCAGCCCCTAACATCACATGAGAGGACAGGACACTGCCCTCCACAAGATCAACACAGCCCTCTTCTGAAATACTCTGTGCTGCTGGGGACTCTGCTCCTTCCACTATCGGTCTGTGGCCTCCCACTTGTCACACGCAGCCCCTACCATCACATGAGAGGACAGGTCACTGCCCCCCACAAGATCAGCACACCGCTCTCCTGAAATACTCTGTGCTGCTGGGGACTCTGCTCCTTCCACAATCAGTCTGTGACCTCCTGCTTGTCTCTTCCTCCCTCACCTCATGTCACATGCAGACACTAACATCACATGAGAGGACAGGTCACTGCCCCCAAGATCAACACACCCCTCTTCTGAAATACTCTGTGCTGCTGGGGGCTGCGCTCCTTCCTCTATCAGTCTGTGACCTCCTGCTTGTCTCCATTCCCTCCTCATATCATGTCACATGCAGCCCCTAACATCACATGAGTGGTCAGGTCACTGCCCCCCACAAGATCAGCACACCCTTCTCCTGCTGCTCCATGATCTAATATTTGTTATATACATTATGTTCTGTACCCGCCCATTTCCAATTTTTGTAGACCCCAATTAGCAGGTGATGTAGACGGAATACAATGAGGGGACCAGACCCGATGATGAGACATGCAAACCACTGTAATAACTGGAGGGTGACATCATCACGTATGAGCAGGTATATCTCCTGACGTCAAAGATGCAATAAATTCTCAGCATTCTGCCAGCAGCAGAGATTTCTCACCTGGGCACAGATCCCAGCGCCATTGTATGTATTTTTAGTAACTCGTAAAGTTATGTTAGCAATGTGTAAAGGTCACTACTGACAACTGACACCCTCATTATGTGATTGTTATGTACAAAGGATTATGAAGTCTCAATATATCCAGGAGCAGATAACCACAGAAACAGGACTTATCTCCCTGTGTACACATAGGTGAAAGATCTTATACTGCAGTGCAACAGCGCCCCTAGTGGTCATATTGCCTGATAAACTAATGCCGGCAATTAAAGATTGACCCGTCACCTCTCCAGACATGTTGCTTTTAGTAACTAATTGGATTTCCCATGTAATAATCATTCTGAGGCATATCTTCTTATGACTCTATGTAGTGCCGTTCCTCTATTATTACTGCTAGAAGTTATGAATGATTTGTGAGCAGTCTCTGATAACGGTACACAGTCTGGCACTGGCAGCGCTGACTGGATAATGTCAGACTGTACTGGAACATACCCCCCCTCCCCCCAACTACCAAACACACCCTCCAAAATATTCTGTAAAGCCTTCCTAGAAGAGTGGAGGGGCTTGCAGCAGGAGAGGTCTGCTGCTGGAGGGAAATGTGGAATACGGTATAGCTTTCTCATCACAGGAGATGTCTCTTTTCTGTCGAGACTGCAAAAGGTGAAAGAGGGGACCCCCCCCCCCGTGCGCACTTCTTTCATAGCCCTTTATCGTTGTCTGGCCCTGACCACCATGACAACTCCTGCACTGTTCGTCCACTGGCTTTTCTAGGCTCCTCAATCATGTCACTGCCCCGGTCATATGCAGCCCCTAACATCACATGATAGGTCAGGTCACTGCCCTACACAAGATCAACACCCCTCTCCTGAAATACTCTGTGCTGCTGGGGACTCTGCTCCTTCCACTATCAGTCTGTGACCTCCTGCTTGTCTCCATTCCCTCCTCACATCATGTCACATGCAGCCCCTAATATCACATCAGAGGACCGGTCACTGCCCCCCACAAGATCAGCACACTCCTCTCCTGCTGCTTCAGCCATGATCCACCATGACAACTCCTGCACCATTTGTCCACTAGGCTCCTCAATGGCAAATCTTTCTAGTTATACCGTAATATGTACCCAGCTCCCGTGTCAGCGTACAAGCAGACAAATGTGCCAGTCAGGAGCCTGTAAAGCCTTTGTGGTAACCTGTGTGGGCACTGTAACCATGACGATACTGGCCGTTACCCAGCTTTCCTAGGGTCCTGAGAAGTTAATCACGTGCAGACGTCTGAGCTTCCTTCTCATCTGTGGAGGGCATCGCTTCTGATAGGGTCTCCTTGTATTTTATCATACATTTTATTCCTGTTTACGTTACGGAGCGGCTGCTGTTACCCAGAAAAGTGAGGACAGGAAGTTTATTCAGCAGATATTCTGAGGACAAGTGATGAGCGGCACATTCCTCATCTACAAGATTGTGCTGTGGACGCTCTGCTGACACAGCAGCCTGCCCCCCCTTTCCCTCCTAAAATTCAGCCTCCAGGTAATATTTTTTCTTTATATTTTTTTCTTTATTTACTTCTGTTTACTTTAAGAAAATGAAGCCACCTGGAAACTGTCAACAAGTTGCTGTTGACAGATCTTTTATCCTTACATTGTCCTTATTTTTTTTTTTTTACATCTCATCCGCTGCTACTGTAAACTGCTGAGAATCTGCTGCACGCAGGGCCGGGATGACAGGTAGGCAAGAGTAGGCCCCGCGTAGGGCGCAGCCTCACTATCCATAAGAGGGGACACAGTTATAGTCACATTCAGCCTCATAGACTTCAGGCCTGAAGCCTAAGAGGAACTAGAGCAGTGCAAGGGGTCACGATGATGTTCCTGTGCCGGGTCTCACGTGATCACGTCATTGAATGACACCCGACGCAGGAGCGGGAATGTCATGTGGACCGCCTGCGCCAGGACATTGCAACACATGCCACAGATTGGAAGAGGTCTGTGGCCTGCAGCGCAGATGGCAGCAGGGAACGAGAGTGAGGTTTTTATGTTTGTTTTTTTTTTTAACTAAGCAGTGGCCTGCTGGGGGCACCTGGTAAGGGGGAGGGAGCATTATATACTGGCACTGGGGGAACATTCTATACTGGGACTAAGGGGGGAGCATTATATACTGGGACTAAGGGGGGAGCATTATATACTGGCACTGGGGGAACATTCTATACTGGGACTAAGGGGGGAGCATTATATACTGGGACTAAGAGGGGAGCATTATATACTGCCACGGGGGGGGGGGCATTATATACTGGCACTAGGGGGAGCATTATATACTGGCACTGGGGGGGCAGCATTATACACTGGCACTAGGGGGGGTCAGCATTATATAATGGCACCAGGGGAACATTCTATACCGGGACTAAGGGGGGAGCATTATATACTGGCATTATATACGCCTGAAACTCATAGTGATTTTGTTGCAGATTCACCAAGGCTTAGCAATACCATCAGGGAGGCACCCAATTGGCTCCAAATTTATCCTGCCGCAGGACAACGACCCCAAATATACAGCCAATGTTGTCACACGAAAAATATTTTCAAACACCTGGAGCTGAATACTTTTGTAATTGCATGTAATTAAAATATATATTATAGCTACTGAGTTATTCACTGTAATCTCTCTGTATAGCGCCACCTGCTGTTTGCTCTTTTTCTAATTTCTCTGTCCTGCTCACTGAGATGGAAGCACATGCTCAGTTCCATCCTTCAACTTCCACCAGCTGCAGTAGAAAGGACACACCCATGAAAAAGGATACACCCCCTGAGATGCCAGCTTGAAATAAATCTAGCAGAGCAATGGAAGCAATGAAGATCTCTGGCCCCATGTGAGGTACAGGGAGGGTTCTAGCTTTGTTAGAAAGGAATTGTCATGTTCTAGATTATTTATGATTTTCATTTTTACATTATTCATGGGATAACCCCTTTAAGAACTATCTTTAGCATCCTGGAAGTGATTATATGGCCTCACAGAGCCCTGATCTCAACATCATCCAGTCTGTCTGGGATTACATGAAGTGACAGAAGGATGTAAGCAAGCCTACATCCACAGAAGATCTGTGGTTAGTTCTCCGAGATGCCTGGAAGAACCTCCCTGCCAAGTTTTTCCAAAAACTGTGTCCAAGTGTAACTAAAGACAGAGGTCACAGAGCATGCCCACAACACTCCCACAAGAGTCAATGAGTCATCTCCAGACTACTTCTATGTATCCTCTGTGCTGCACTTTGGTTCTGTTGAGGCAGTATATTGTGCAGCACTGTGGTATTTGGTTCTGCTGAGGCAGTATATTGTGCAGCACTGTGGTATTTGGTTCTGCTAAAGCAGTATATTGTGCTGCACTGTGGTATTTGGTTCCATTGAGGCAGTATATTGTGCAGCACTGTGGTATTTGGTTCCATTGAGGCAGTATATTGTGCTGCACTGTGGTATTTGGTTCCATTGAGGCAGTATATTGTGCAGCACTATGGTATTTGGTTCCGTTGAGGCAGTATATTGTGCTGCACTGTGGTATTTGAATCTGCTGGAGCAGTATATTGTGCAGCACTGCGGTATTTGGTTCTGCTGGAGCAGTATACTGTGCTGCACTGTGGTATTTAATTCTGCTGGAGCAGTATATTGTGCTGCACTGTGGTATTTGGTTCTGCTGGGGCAGTATTTTGTGCAGCACTATGGTATTTAGTTCCGTTGAGGCAGTATATTGTACTGCACTGTTGTATTTGGTTCTGCTGAGGCAGTATATTGTGCAGCACTGTGGTACTTGGTTCTGCTGAGGCAGTATATTGTGCAGCACTGTGGTATTTGGTTATGCTGGGGCAGTATTTTGTGCAGCACTATGGTATTTAGTTCCGTTGAGGCAGTATATTGTGCAGCACTGTGGTATTTGGTTCTGCTGAGGCAGTATATTGTGCAGCACTGTGGTATTTGGTTCTGCTGAGGCAGTATATTGTGCATCACTGTTGTATTTGGTTCCGTTGAGGCAGTATATTGTGCTGCACTGTGGTATTTTCTTCTGTTCAGGCAGTATATTGTGCTGCACTGTGGTATTTTCTTCCGTTCAGGCAGTATATTGTGCTGCACTGTCGTATTTTCATCCGTTCAGGCAGTATATTGTGCTGCACTGTGGTATTTTCTTCCGTTCAGGCAGTATATTGTGCTGCACTGTGGTATTTGATTCTGCTGGGTCAGTATATTGTGCTGCACTGTGGTATTTGGTTCTACTGTGGCAGTATTTTGTGCAGCACTATGGTATTTAGTTCCGTTGAGACAGTATATTGTACTGCACTGTTGTATTTGGTTCTGCTGGGGCAGTATATTGTGCAGCACTGTGGTATTTGGTTCTGCTGAGGCAGTATATTGTGCAGCACTGTGGTATTTAGTTATGCTGGGGCAGTATTTTGTGCAGCACTATGGTATTTAGTTCCGTTGAGGCAGTATATTGTGCAGCACTGTGGTATTTGG
Source organism: Rhinella marina (assembly GCA_900303285.1). Taxonomy (NCBI): domain Eukaryota; kingdom Metazoa; phylum Chordata; class Amphibia; order Anura; family Bufonidae; genus Rhinella; species Rhinella marina. The sequence continues at coordinate 186,676 of ONZH01008967.1, forward strand.
TTCCGTTGAGGCAGTATATTGTGCAGCACTGTGGTATTTGGTTCTGCTGAGGCAGTATATTGTGCAGTATATTGTGCTGCACTGTGGTTTTGTTCTGCTGAGGCAGTATATTGTGCATCACTGTTGTATTTGGTTCCGTTGAGGCAGTATATTGTGCTGCACTATGGTATTTTCTTCCGTTCAGGCAGTATATTGTGCTGCACTATGGTATTTTCTTCCGTTTAGGCAGTATATTGTGGTGCACTGTGGTATTTTCTTCCGTTCAGCAGTATATTGTGGTGCACTGTGGTATTTTCTTCCCGTTCAGCAGTATATTGTGCTGCACTGTGGTATTTTCTTCCGTTCAGGCAGTATATTGTGCTGCACTGTGGTATTTTCATCCGTTCAGGCAGTATATTGTGCTGCACTGTGGTATTTTCTTCCGTTCAGGCAGTATATTGTGCTGCACTCTGGTATTTTCTTCTGGTGAGGAAGTATATTGTGCTGCACTGTGGTATTTTCCTCCGTTTAGGCAGTATATTGTGCTGCACTGTGGTATTTTCTTCCGTTCAGGCAGTATATTGTGCTGCACTGTGGTATTTTCTTTCCGTCAGGCAGTATATTGTGCTGCACTCTGGTATTTTCTTCTGGTGAGGAAGTATATTGTGCTGCACTGTGGTATTTTCCTTCCGTTTAGGCAGTATATTGTGCTGCACTGTGGTATATTTTTCTTCCGCTTCAGGCAGTATATTGTGCTGCACTGTGGTATTTTCTTCCGTTCAGGCAGTATATTGTTGCTGCACTGTGGTATTTTCTTACCGTTCAGGCAGTATATTGTGCTGCACTGTGGTATTTTCTTCCGTTCAGGCAAGTATATTGTCTGCACTGTGGTATTTTCTTCCGTTGAGGGCAGTATATTGTACTGCACTGTGGTATTTTCTTCCGTTCAGGCAGTATATTGTACTGCAACTGTGGTATTTTCTTCCGTTGAGGCAGTATATTTGTGCTGCACTGTGGTATTTTCTTCCGTTCAGGCAGTATATTGTGCTGCACTGTGGTATCTTTCTTCCGTTCAGGGCAGTATATTGTGCTGCACTGTGGTATTTTCTTCCGTTCAGGCCAGTTATATTGTGCTGGCACTGTGGTATTTTCCTCCGTTCAGGCAGTATATTGTACTGCACTGTGGTATTTTCTTCCGTTGAGGCAGTATATTGTGCTGCACTGTGGTATTTTCTTCCGTTCAGGCAGTATATTGTGCTGCACTGTGGTATTTTCTTCCGTTCAGGCAGTATATTGTGCTGCACTGTGGTATTTTCTTCCGTTCAGGCAGTATATTGTGCTGCACTGTGGTATTTTCTTCCGTTCAGGCAGTATATTGTGCTGCACTGTGGTATTTTTCTCCGTTTAGGCAGTATATTGTGCTGCACTGTGGTATTTTCTTCTGTTCAGGCAGTATATTGTGCTGCACTGTGGTATTTTCTTCCGTTCAGGCAGTATATTGTGCTGCACTGTGGTATTTTCTTCCGTTCAGGTTCTTAGGTTTTCTATCACCGATGGAGGTTTAGACTTTTTTCCCCCTACAAGTAATATTACTCCTACCCTGCTTGACCAGATTTTTCATTCAGATGCACTCCTTAGAGGTTAATTTGCTTTCTATGAAGAAATAGGAACGTTCTCATTAAATGTTGTCATCATTGTCTCGTCACCTAGGTTGCCATCAAGGCTGTGCTATTACGAGAAGACACAGGCGACCCGGTCAGACATCACTGACTGCTCTGACAGATCTGGGATTCCATTTTCGATAACCTGATCCTTCAGCGAATCACACCTTTCATATTAACATAAGGTGTCTTAGAAACACCTTGAGGTTTTCTTCACTCCAAAGTAAAAACAAGCATAACAAGAAATGAAAAATCACACAGTTGCTTATATATATATATTTATTTTTTTTCAAAGACACATAAGCGTAATTTCCAAGTCACTGGAAGAATTAACCACATAACCCAGTAACATTAATAATGGATGTGACGTCAATGTGAAACATCAGCACTGCCATATGGTTACATTATTATCCATGGACACAATTTTATTCTTATACATAGGAGCAGTATTATAGTAGTTATATTCTTGTACATGGGAGCAGTATTATAGTAGTTATATTCTTGTACATAGGAGCAGTATTATAGTAGTTATATTCTTGTACATAGGAGCAGTATTATAGTAGTTATATTCTTGTACATAGGAGCAGTATTATAGTAGTTATATTCTTGTACATAGTAGCAGAATTATAGTAGTTATATTCTTGTACATAGGAGCAGTATTATAGTAGTTATATTCATAGTTATTATAGTTTTATATTCTTGTACATAGGAGGCAGTATTATAGTAGTTATATTCTTGTACACATAGGAGCAGTAGTATTATACGTAGTTATATTCTTGTACATAGGAACAGTATTATAGTAGTATATATTCTTGTAGCAATTATAGTAGTAGTAGTTATATTCTTGTACATAGGAGCAGTATTATAGTAGTTATATTCTTGTACATAGGAGCAGTATTTATAGTAGTTTATATTCTTGTACATAGGCAGCAGTATTATAGCAGTATTATAGTAGTTATATTTCTTGTACATAGGAGCAGTATTATAGTAGTTATATTCTTGTACATAGGAGCAGTATTATAGTAGTTATATTCTTGTACATAGGAGCAGTATTATAGTAGTTATATTCTTGTACATAGGAGCAGTATATATAGTTATATTCTTGTACATAGGAGCAGTATTATAGTAGTTATATTCTTGTACATAGGAGGCAGTATTATAGTAGTTATATATTTCTTGTACATAGGAGCAGTATAGTATTATAGGAGCAGTATTATAGTAGTTATATTCT